>JAMPIV010014351.1:35000-40000 GCA_024509875.1 Oreohelix idahoensis | reverse complement strand
TTTTTTTTTTTTTTTTTTTTTTTTTTTTTTTTTTTTTTTTTTTTTTTTTTTTTTTTTTTTTTTTTTTTTTTTTTTTTTTTTTTTTTTTTTTTTTTTTTTTTTTTTTTTTTTTTTTTTTTTTTTTTTTTTTTTTTTTTTTTTTTTTTTTTTTTTTTTTTTTTTTTTTTTTTTTTTTTTTTTTTTTTTTTTTTTTTTTTTTTTTTTTTTTTTTTTTTTTTTTTTTTTTTTTTTTTTTTTTTTTTTTTTTTTTTTTTTTTTTTTTTTTTTTTTTTTTTTTTTTTTTTTTTTTTTTTTTTTTTTTTTTTTTTTTTTTTTTTTTTTTTTTTTTTTTTTTTTTTTTTTTTTTTTTTTTTTTTTTTTTTTTTTTTTTTTTTTTTTTTTTTTTTTTTTTTTTTTTTTTTTTTTTTTTTTTTTTTTTTTTTTTTTTTTTTTTTTTTTTTTTTTTTTTTTTTTTTTTTTTTTTTTTTTTTTTTTTTTTTTTTTTTTTTTTTTTTTTTTTTTTTTTTTTTTTTTTTTTTTTTTTTTTTTTTTTTTTTTTTTTTTTTTTTTTTTTTTTTTTTTTTTTTTTTTTTTTTTTTTTTTTTTTTTTTTTTTTTTTTTTTTTTTTTTTTTTTTTTTTTTTTTTTTTTTTTTTTTTTTTTTTTTTTTTTTTTTTTTTTTTTTTTTTTTTTTTTTTTTTTTTTTTTTTTTTTTTTTTTTTTTTTTTTTTTTTTTTTTTTTTTTTTTTTTTTTTTTTTTTTTTTTTTTTTTTTTTTTTTTTTTTTTTTTTTTTTTTTTTTTTTTTTTTTTTTTTTTTTTTTTTTTTTTTTTTTTTTTTTTTTTTTTTTTTTTTTTTTTTTTTTTTTTTTTTTTTTTTTTTTTTTTTTTTTTTTTTTTTTTTTTTTTTTTTTTTTTTTTTTTTTTTTTTTTTTTTTTTTTTTTTTTTTTTTTTTTTTTTTTTTTTTTTTTTTTTTTTTTTTTTTTTTTTTTTTTTTTTTTTTTTTTTTTTTTTTTTTTTTTTTTTTTTTTTTTTTTTTTTTTTTTTTTTTTTTTTTTTTTTTTTTTTTTTTTTTTTTTTTTTTTTTTTTTTTTTTTTTTTTTTTTTTTTTTTTTTTTTTTTTTTTTTTTTTTTTTTTTTTTTTTTTTTTTTTTTTTTTTTTTTTTTTTTTTTTTTTTTTTTTTTTTTTTTTTTTTTTTTTTTTTTTTTTTTTTTTTTTTTTTTTTTTTTTTTTTTTTTTTTTTTTTTTTTTTTTTTTTTTTTTTTTTTTTTTTTTTTTTTTTTTTTTTTTTTTTTTTTTTTTTTTTTTTTTTTTTTTTTTTTTTTTTTTTTTTTTTTTTTTTGTTTTTTTTTTTTTTTTTTTTTTTTTTTTTTTTTTTTTTTTTTTTTTTTTTTTTTTTTTTTTTTTTTTTTTTTTTTTTTTTTTTTTTTTTTTTTTTTTTTTTTTTTTTTTTTTTTTTTTTTTTTTTTTTTTTTTTTTTTTTTTTTTTTTTTTTTTTTTTTTTTTTTTTTTTTTTTTTTTTTTTTTTTTTTTTTTTTTTTTTTTTTTTTTTTTTTTTTTTTTTTTTTTTTTTTTTTTTTTTTTTTTTTTTTTTTTTTTTTTTTTTTTTTTTTTTTTTTTTTTTTTTTTTTTTTTTTTTTTTTTTTTTTTTTTTTTTTTTTTTTTTTTTTTTTTTTTTTTTTTTTTTTTTTTTTTTTTTTTTTTTTTTTTTTTTTTTTTTTTTTTTTTTTTTTTTTTTTTTTTTTTTTTTTTTTTTTTTTTTTTTTTTTTTTTTTTTTTTTTTTTTTTTTTTTTTTTTTTTTTTTTTTTTTTTTTTTTTTTTTTTTTTTTTTTTTTTTTTTTTTTTTTTTTTTTTTTTTTTTTTTTTTTTTTTTTTTTTTTTTTTTTTTTTTTTTTTTTTTTTTTTTTTTTTTTTTTTTTTTTTTTTTTTTTTTTTTTTTTTTTTTTTTTTTTTTTTTTTTTTTTTTTTTTTTTTTTTTTTTTTTTTTTTTTTTTTTTTTTTTTTTTTTTTTTTTTTTTTTTTTTTTTTTTTTTTTTTTTTTTTTTTTTTTTTTTTTTTTTTTTTTTTTTTTTTTTTTTTTTTTTTTTTTTTTTTTTTTTTTTTTTTTTTTTTTTTTTTTTTTTTTTTTTTTTTTTTTTTTTTTTTTTTTTTTTTTTTTTTTTTTTTTTTTTTTTTTTTTTTTTTTTTTTTTTTTTTTTTTTTTTTTTTTTTTTTTTTTTTTTTTTTTTTTTTTTTTTTTTTTTTTTTTTTTTTTTTTTTTTTTTTTTTTTTTTTTTTTTTTTTTTTTTTTTTTTTTTTTTTTTTTTTTTTTTTTTTTTTTTTTTTTTTTTTTTTTTTTTTTTTTTTTTTTTTTTTTTTTTTTTTTTTTTTTTTTTTTTTTTTTTTTTTTTTTTTTTTTTTTTTTTTTTTTTTTTTTTTTTTTTTTTTTTTTTTTTTTTTTTTTTTTTTTTTTTTTTTTTTTTTTTTTTTTTTTTTTTTTTTTTTTTTTTTTTTTTTTTTTTTTTTTTTTTTTTTTTTTTTTTTTTTTTTTTTTTTTTTTTTTTTTTTTTTTTTTTTTTTTTTTTTTTTTTTTTTTTTTTTTTTTTTTTTTTTTTTTTTTTTTTTTTTTTTTTTTTTTTTTTTTTTTTTTTTTTTTTTTTTTTTTTTTTTTTTTTTTTTTTTTTTTTTTTTTTTTTTTTTTTTTTTTTTTTTTTTTTTTTTTTTTTTTTTTTTTTTTTTTTTTTTTTTTTTTTTTTTTTTTTTTTTTTTTTTTTTTTTTTTTTTTTTTTTTTTTTTTTTTTTTTTTTTTTTTTTTTTTTTTTTTTTTTTTTTTTTTTTTTTTTTTTTTTTTTTTTTTTTTTTTTTTTTTTTTTTTTTTTTTTTTTTTTTTTTTTTTTTTTTTTTTTTTTTTTTTTTTTTTTTTTTTTTTTTTTTTTTTTTTTTTTTTTTTTTTTTTTTTTTTTTTTTTTTTTTTTTTTTTTTTTTTTTTTTTTTTTTTTTTTTTTTTTTTTTTTTTTTTTTTTTTTTTTTTTTTTTTTTTTTTTTTTTTTTTTTTTTTTTTTTTTTTTTTTTTTTTTTTTTTTTTTTTTTTTTTTTTTTTTTTTTTTTTTTTTTTTTTTTTTTTTTTTTTTTTTTTTTTTTTTTTTTTTTTTTTTTTTTTTTTTTTTTTTTTTTTTTTTTTTTTTTTTTTTTTTTTTTTTTTTTTTTTTTTTTTTTTTTTTTTTTTTTTTTTTTTTTTTTTTTTTTTTTTTTTTTTTTTTTTTTTTTTTTTTTTTTTTTTTTTTTTTTTTTTTTTTTTTTTTTTTTTTTTTTTTTTTTTTTTTTTTTTTTTTTTTTTTTTTTTTTTTTTTTTTTTTTTTTTTTTTTTTTTTTTTTTTTTTTTTTTTTTTTTTTTTTTTTTTTTTTTTTTTTTTTTTTTTTTTTTTTTTTTTTTTTTTTTTTTTTTTTTTTTTTTTTTTTTTTTTTTTTTTTTTTTTTTTTTTTTTTTTTTTTTTTTTTTTTTTTTTTTTTTTTTTTTTTTTTTTTTTTTTTTTTTTTTTTTTTTTTTTTTTTTTTTTTTTTTTTTTTTTTTTTTTTTTTTTTTTTTTTTTTTTTTTTTTTTTTTTTTTTTTTTTTTTTTTTTTTTTTTTTTTTTTTTTTTTTTTTTTTTTTTTTTTTTTTTTTTTTTTTTTTTTTTTTTTTTTTTTTTTTTTTTTTTTTTTTTTTTTTTTTTTTTTTTTTTTTTTTTTTTTTTTTTTTTTTTTTTTTTTTTTTTTTTTTTTTTTTTTTTTTTTTTTTTTTTGTTTTTTTTTTTTTTTTTTTTTTTTTTTTTTTTTTTTTTTTTTTTTTTTTTTTTTTTTTTTTTTTTTTTTTTTTTTTTTTTTTTTTTTTTTTTTTTTTTTTTTTTTTTTTTTTTTTTTTTTTTTTTTTTTTTTTTTTTTTTTTTTTTTTTTTTTTTTTTTTTTTTTTTTTTTTTTTTTTTTTTTTTTTTTTTTTTTTTTTTTTTTTTTTTTTTTTTTTTTTTTTTTTTTTTTTTTTTTTTTTTTTTTTTTTTTTTTTTTTTTTTTTTTTTTTTTTTTTTTTTTTTTTTTTTTTTTTTTTTTTTTTTTTTTTTTTTTTTTTTTTTTTTTTTTTTTTTTTTTTTTTTTTTTTTTTTTTTTTTTTTTTTTTTTTTTTTTTTTTTTTTTTTTTTTTTTTTTTTTTTTTTTTTTTTTTTTTTTTTTTTTTTTTTTTTTTTTTTTTTTTTTTTTTTTTTTTTTTTTTTTTTTTTTTTTTTTTTTTTTTTTTTTTTTTTTTTTTTTTTTTTTTTTTTTTTTTTTTTTTTTTTTTTTTTTTTTTTTTTTTTTTTTTTTTTTTTTTTTTTTTTTTTTTTTTTTTTTTTTTTTTTTTTTTTTTTTTTTTTTTTTTTTTTTTTTTTTTTTTTTTTTTTTTTTTTTTTTTTTTTTTTTTTTTTTTTTTTTTTTTTTTTTTTTTTTTTTTTTTTTTTTTTTTTTTTTTTTTTTTTTTTTTTTTTTTTTTTTTTTTTTTTTTTTTTTTTTTTTTTTTTTTTTTTTTTTTTTTTTTTTTTTTTTTTTTTTTTTTTTTTTTTTTTTTTTTTTTTTTTTTTTTTTTTTTTTTTTTTTTTTTTTTTTTTTTTTTTTTTTTTTTTTTTTTTTTTTTTTTTTTTTTTTTTTTTTTTTTTTTTTTTTTTTTTTTTTTTTTTTTTTTTTTTTTTTTTTTTTTTTTTTTTTTTTTTTTTTTTTTTTTTTTTTTTTTTTTTTTTTTTTTTTTTTTTTTTTTTTTTTTTTTTTTTTTTTTTTTTTTTTTTTTTTTTTTTTTTTTTTTTTTTTTTTTTTTTTTTTTTTTTTTTTTTTTTTTTTTTTTTTTTTTTTTTTTTTTTTTTTTTTTTTTTTTTTTTTTTTTTTTTTTTTTTTTTTTTTTTTTTTTTTTTTTTTTTTTTTTTTTTTTTTTTTTTTTTTTTTTTTTTTTTTTTTTTTTTTTTTTTTTTTTTTTTTTTTTTTTTTTTTTTTTTTTTTTTTTTTTTTTTTTTTTTTTTTTTTTTTTTTTTTTTTTTTTTTTTTTTT
>JAMPIV010014351.1:22500-30000 GCA_024509875.1 Oreohelix idahoensis | reverse complement strand
TTTTTTTTTTTTTTTTTTTTTTTTTTTTTTTTTTTTTTTTTTTTTTTTTTTTTTTTTTTTTTTTTTTTTTTTTTTTTTTTTTTTTTTTTTTTTTTTTTTTTTTTTTTTTTTTTTTTTTTTTTTTTTTTTTTTTTTTTTTTTTTTTTTTTTTTTTTTTTTTTTTTTTTTTTTTTTTTTTTTTTTTTTTTTTTTTTTTTTTTTTTTTTTTTTTTTTTTTTTTTTTTTTTTTTTTTTTTTTTTTTTTTTTTTTTTTTTTTTTTTTTTTTTTTTTTTTTTTTTTTTTTTTTTTTTTTTTTTTTTTTTTTTTTTTTTTTTTTTTTTTTTTTTTTTTTTTTTTTTTTTTTTTTTTTTTTTTTTTTTTTTTTTTTTTTTTTTTTTTTTTTTTTTTTTTTTTTTTTTTTTTTTTTTTTTTTTTTTTTTTTTTTTTTTTTTTTTTTTTTTTTTTTTTTTTTTTTTTTTTTTTTGTTTTTTTTTTTTTTTTTTTTTTTTTTTTTTTTTTTTTTTTTTTTTTTTTTTTTTTTTTTTTTTTTTTTTTTTTTTTTTTTTTTTTTTTTTTTTTTTTTTTTTTTTTTTTTTTTTTTTTTTTTTTTTTTTTTTTTTTTTTTTTTTTTTTTTTTTTTTTTTTTTTTTTTTTTTTTTTTTTTTTTTTTTTTTTTTTTTTTTTTTTTTTTTTTTTTTTTTTTTTTTTTTTTTTTTTTTTTTTTTTTTTTTTTTTTTTTTTTTTTTTTTTTTTTTTTTTTTTTTTTTTTTTTTTTTTTTTTTTTTTTTTTTTTTTTTTTTTTTTTTTTTTTTTTTTTTTTTTTTTTTTTTTTTTTTTTTTTTTTTTTTTTTTTTTTTTTTTTTTTTTTTTTTTTTTTTTTTTTTTTTTTTTTTTTTTTTTTTTTTTTTTTTTTTTTTTTTTTTTTTTTTTTTTTTTTTTTTTTTTTTTTTTTTTTTTTTTTTTTTTTTTTTTTTTTTTTTTTTTTTTTTTTTTTTTTTTTTTTTTTTTTTTTTTTTTTTTTTTTTTTTTTTTTTTTTTTTTTTTTTTTTTTTTTTTTTTTTTTTTTTTTTTTTTTTTTTTTTTTTTTTTTTTTTTTTTTTTTTTTTTTTTTTTTTTTTTTTTTTTTTTTTTTTTTTTTTTTTTTTTTTTTTTTTTTTTTTTTTTTTTTTTTTTTTTTTTTTTTTTTTTTTTTTTTTTTTTTTTTTTTTTTTTTTTTTTTTTTTTTTTTTTTTTTTTTTTTTTTTTTTTTTTTTTTTTTTTTTTTTTTTTTTTTTTTTTTTTTTTTTTTTTTTTTTTTTTTTTTTTTTTTTTTTTTTTTTTTTTTTTTTTTTTTTTTTTTTTTTTTTTTTTTTTTTTTTTTTTTTTTTTTTTTTTTTTTTTTTTTTTTTTTTTTTTTTTTTTTTTTTTTTTTTTTTTTTTTTTTTTTTTTTTTTTTTTTTTTTTTTTTTTTTTTTTTTTTTTTTTTTTTTTTTTTTTTTTTTTTTTTTTTTTTTTTTTTTTTTTTTTTTTTTTTTTTTTTTTTTTTTTTTTTTTTTTTTTTTTTTTTTTTTTTTTTTTTTTTTTTTTTTTTTTTTTTTTTTTTTTTTTTTTTTTTTTTTTTTTTTTTTTTTTTTTTTTTTTTTTTTTTTTTTTTTTTTTTTTTTTTTTTTTTTTTTTTTTTTTTTTTTTTTTTTTTTTTTTTTTTTTTTTTTTTTTTTTTTTTTTTTTTTTTTTTTTTTTTTTTTTTTTTTTTTTTTTTTTTTTTTTTTTTTTTTTTTTTTTTTTTTTTTTTTTTTTTTTTTTTTTTTTTTTTTTTTTTTTTTTTTTTTTTTTTTTTTTTTTTTTTTTTTTTTTTTTTTTTTTTTTTTTTTTTTTTTTTTTTTTTTTTTTTTTTTTTTTTTTTTTTTTTTTTTTTTTTTTTTTTTTTTTTTTTTTTTTTTTTTTTTTTTTTTTTTTTTTTTTTTTTTTTTTTTTTTTTTTTTTTTTTTTTTTTTTTTTTTTTTTTTTTTTTTTTTTTTTTTTTTTTTTTTTTTTTTTTTTTTTTTTTTTTTTTTTTTTTTTTTTTTTTTTTTTTTTTTTTTTTTTTTTTTTTTTTTTTTTTTTTTTTTTTTTTTTTTTTTTTTTTTTTTTTTTTTTTTTTTTTTTTTTTTTTTTTTTTTTTTTTTTTTTTTTTTTTTTTTTTTTTTTTTTTTTTTTTTTTTTTTTTTTTTTTTTTTTTTTTTTTTTTTTTTTTTTTTTTTTTTTTTTTTTTTTTTTTTTTTTTTTTTTTTTTTTTTTTTTTTTTTTTTTTTTTTTTTTTTTTTTTTTTTTTTTTTTTTTTTTTTTTTTTTTTTTTTTTTTTTTTTTTTTTTTTTTTTTTTTTTTTTTTTTTTTTTTTTTTTTTTTTTTTTTTTTTTTTTTTTTTTTTTTTTTTTTTTTTTTTTTTTTTTTTTTTTTTTTTTTTTTTTTTTTTTTTTTTTTTTTTTTTTTTTTTTTTTTTTTTTTTTTTTTTTTTTTTTTTTTTTTTTTTTTTTTTTTTTTTTTTTTTTTTTTTTTTTTTTTTTTTTTTTTTTTTTTTTTTTTTTTTTTTTTTTTTTTTTTTTTTTTTTTTTTTTTTTTTTTTTTTTTTTTTTTTTTTTTTTTTTTTTTTTTTTTTTTTTTTTTTTTTTTTTTTTTTTTTTTTTTTTTTTTTTTTTTTTTTTTTTTTTTTTTTTTTTTTTTTTTTTTTTTTTTTTTTTTTTTTTTTTTTTTTTTTTTTTTTTTTTTTTTTTTTTTTTTTTTTTTTTTTTTTTTTTTTTTTTTTTTTTTTTTTTTTTTTTTTTTTTTTTTTTTTTTTTTTTTTTTTTTTTTTTTTTTTTTTTTTTTTTTTTTTTTTTTTTTTTTTTTTTTTTTTTTTTTTTTTTTTTTTTTTTTTTTTTTTTTTTTTTTTTTTTTTTTTTTTTTTTTTTTTTTTTTTTTTTTTTTTTTTTTTTTTTTTTTTTTTTTTTTTTTTTTTTTTTTTTTTTTTTTTTTTTTTTTTTTTTTTTTTTTTTTTTTTTTTTTTTTTTTTTTTTTTTTTTTTTTTTTTTTTTTTTTTTTTTTTTTTTTTTTTTTTTTTTTTTTTTTTTTTTTTTTTTTTTTTTTTTTTTTTTTTTTTTTTTTTTTTTTTTTTTTTTTTTTTTTTTTTTTTTTTTTTTTTTTTTTTTTTTTTTTTTTTTTTTTTTTTTTTTTTTTTTTTTTTTTTTTTTTTTTTTTTTTTTTTTTTTTTTTTTTTTTTTTTTTTTTTTTTTTTTTTTTTTTTTTTTTTTTTTTTTTTTTTTTTTTTTTTTTTTTTTTTTTTTTTTTTTTTTTTTTTTTTTTTTTTTTTTTTTTTTTTTTTTTTTTTTTTTTTTTTTTTTTTTTTTTTTTTTTTTTTTTTTTTTTTTTTTTTTTTTTTGTTTTTTTTTTTTTTTTTTTTTTTTTTTTTTTTTTTTTTTTTTTTTTTTTTTTTTTTTTTTTTTTTTTTTTTTTTTTTTTTTTTTTTTTTTTTTTTTTTTTTTTTTTTTTTTTTTTTTTTTTTTTTTTTTTTTTTTTTTTTTTTTTTTTTTTTTTTTTTTTTTTTTTTTTTTTTTTTTTTTTTTTTTTTTTTTTTTTTTTTTTTTTTTTTTTTTTTTTTTTTTTTTTTTTTTTTTTTTTTTTTTTTTTTTTTTTTTTTTTTTTTTTTTTTTTTTTTTTTTTTTTTTTTTTTTTTTTTTTTTTTTTTTTTTTTTTTTTTTTTTTTTTTTTTTTTTTTTTTTTTTTTTTTTTTTTTTTTTTTTTTTTTTTTTTTTTTTTTTTTTTTTTTTTTTTTTTTTTTTTTTTTTTTTTTTTTTTTTTTTTTTTTTTTTTTTTTTTTTTTTTTTTTTTTTTTTTTTTTTTTTTTTTTTTTTTTTTTTTTTTTTTTTTTTTTTTTTTTTTTTTTTTTTTTTTTTTTTTTTTTTTTTTTTTTTTTTTTTTTTTTTTTTTTTTTTTTTTTTTTTTTTTTTTTTTTTTTTTTTTTTTTTTTTTTTTTTTTTTTTTTTTTTTTTTTTTTTTTTTTTTTTTTTTTTTTTTTTTTTTTTTTTTTTTTTTTTTTTTTTTTTTTTTTTTTTTTTTTTTTTTTTTTTTTTTTTTTTTTTTTTTTTTTTTTTTTTTTTTTTTTTTTTTTTTTTTTTTTTTTTTTTTTTTTTTTTTTTTTTTTTTTTTTTTTTTTTTTTTTTTTTTTTTTTTTTTTTTTTTTTTTTTTTTTTTTTTTTTTTTTTTTTTTTTTTTTTTTTTTTTTTTTTTTTTTTTTTTTTTTTTTTTTTTTTTTTTTTTTTTTTTTTTTTTTTTTTTTTTTTTTTTTTTTTTTTTTTTTTTTTTTTTTTTTTTTTTTTTTTTTTTTTTTTTTTTTTTTTTTTTTTTTTTTTTTTTTTTTTTTTTTTTTTTTTTTTTTTTTTTTTTTTTTTTTTTTTTTTTTTTTTTTTTTTTTTTTTTTTTTTTTTTTTTTTTTTTTTTTTTTTTTTTTTTTTTTTTTTTTTTTTTTTTTTTTTTTTTTTTTTTTTTTTTTTTTTTTTTTTTTTTTTTTTTTTTTTTTTTTTTTTTTTTTTTTTTTTTTTTTTTTTTTTTTTTTTTTTTTTTTTTTTTTTTTTTTTTTTTTTTTTTTTTTTTTTTTTTTTTTTTTTTTTTTTTTTTTTTTTTTTTTTTTTTTTTTTTTTTTTTTTTTTTTTTTTTTTTTTTTTTTTTTTTTTTTTTTTTTTTTTTTTTTTTTTTTTTTTTTTTTTTTTTTTTTTTTTTTTTTTTTTTTTTTTTTTTTTTTTTTTTTTTTTTTTTTTTTTTTTTTTTTTTTTTTTTTTTTTTTTTTTTTTTTTTTTTTTTTTTTTTTTTTTTTTTTTTTTTTTTTTTTTTTTTTTTTTTTTTTTTTTTTTTTTTTTTTTTTTTTTTTTTTTTTTTTTTTTTTTTTTTTTTTTTTTTTTTTTTTTTTTTTTTTTTTTTTTTTTTTTTTTTTTTTTTTTTTTTTTTTTTTTTTTTTTTTTTTTTTTTTTTTTTTTTTTTTTTTTTTTTTTTTTTTTTTTTTTTTTTTTTTTTTTTTTTTTTTTTTTTTTTTTTTTTTTTTTTTTTTTTTTTTTTTTTTTTTTTTTTTTTTTTTTTTTTTTTTTTTTTTTTTTTTTTTTTTTTTTTTTTTTTTTTTTTTTTTTTTTTTTTTTTTTTTTTTTTTTTTTTTTTTTTTTTTTTTTTTTTTTTTTTTTTTTTTTTTTTTTTTTTTTTTTTTTTTTTTTTTTTTTTTTTTTTTTTTTTTTTTTTTTTTTTTTTTTTTTTTTTTTTTTTTTTTTTTTTTTTTTTTTTTTTTTTTTTTTTTTTTTTTTTTTTTTTTTTTTTTTTTTTTTTTTTTTTTTTTTTTTTTTTTTTTTTTTTTTTTTTTTTTTTTTTTTTTTTTTTTTTTTTTTTTTTTTTTTTTTTTTTTTTTTTTTTTTTTTTTTTTTTTTTTTTTTTTTTTTTTTTTTTTTTTTTTTTTTTTTTTTTTTTTTTTTTTTTTTTTTTTTTTTTTTTTTTTTTTTTTTTTTTTTTTTTTTTTTTTTTTTTTTTTTTTTTTTTTTTTTTTTTTTTTTTTTTTTTTTTTTTTTTTTTTTTTTTTTTTTTTTTTTTTTTTTTTTTTTTTTTTTTTTTTTTTTTTTTTTTTTTTTTTTTTTTTTTTTTTTTTTTTTTTTTTTTTTTTTTTTTTTTTTTTTTTTTTTTTTTTTTTTTTTTTTTTTTTTTTTTTTTTTTTTTTTTTTTTTTTTTTTTTTTTTTTTTTTTTTTTTTTTTTTTTTTTTTTTTTTTTTTTTTTTTTTTTTTTTTTTTTTTTTTTTTTTTTTTTTTTTTTTTTTTTTTTTTTTTTTTTTTTTTTTTTTTTTTTTTTTTTTTTTTTTTTTTTTTTTTTTTTTTTTTTTTTTTTTTTTTTTTTTTTTTTTTTTTTTTTTTTTTTTTTTTTTTTTTTTTTTTTTTTTTTTTTTTTTTTTTTTTTTTTTTTTTTTTTTTTTTTTTTTTTTTTTTTTTTTTTTTTTTTTTTTTTTTTTTTTTTTTTTTTTTTTTTTTTTTTTTTTTTTTTTTTTTTTTTTTTTTTTTTTTTTTTTTTTTTTTTTTTTTTTTTTTTTTTTTTTTTTTTTTTTTTTTTTTTTTTTTTTTTTTTTTTTTTTTTTTTTTTTTTTTTTTTTTTTTTTTTTTTTTTTTTTTTTTTTTTTTTTTTTTTTTTTTTTTTTTTTTTTTTTTTTTTTTTTTTTTTTTTTTTTTTTTTTTTTTTTTTTTTTTTTTTTTTTTTTTTTTTTTTTTTTTTTTTTTTTTTTTTTTTTTTTTTTTTTTTTTTTTTTTTTTTTTTTTTTTTTTTTTTTTTTTTTTTTTTTTTTTTTTTTTTTTTTTTTTTTTTTTTTTTTTTTTTTTTTTTTTTTTTTTTTTTTTTTTTTTTTTTTTTTTTTTTTTTTTTTTTTTTTTTTTTTTTTTTTTTTTTTTTTTTTTTTTTTTTTTTTTTTTTTTTTTTTTTTTTTTTTTTTTTTTTTTTTTTTTTTTTTTTTTTTTTTTTTTTTTTTTTTTTTTTTTTTTTTTTTTTTTTTTTTTTTTTTTTTTTTTTTTTTTTTTTTTTTTTTTTTTTTTTTTTTTTTTTTTTTTTTTTTTTTTTTTTTTTTTTTTTTTTTTTTTTTTTTTTTTTTTTTTTTTTTTTTTTTTTTTTTTTTTTTTTTTTTTTTTTTTTTTTTTTTTTTTTTTTTTTTTTTTTTTTTTTTTTTTTTTTTTTTTTTTTTTTTTTTTTTTTTTTTTTTTTTTTTTTTTTTTTTTTTTTTTTTTTTTTTTTTTTTTTTTTTTTTTTTTTTTTTTTTTTTTTTTTTTTTTTTTTTTTTTTTTTTTTTTTTTTTTTTTTTTTTTTTTTTTTTTTTTTTTTTTTTTTTTTTTTTTTTTTTTTTTTTTTTTTTTTTTTTTTTTTTTTTTTTTTTTTTTTTTTTTTTTTTTTTTTTTTTTTTTTTTTTTTTTTTTTTTTTTTTTTTTTTTTTTTTTTTTTTTTTTTTTTTTTTTTTTTTTTTTTTTTTTTTTTTTTTTTTTTTTTTTTTTTTTTTTTTTTTTTTTTTTTTTTTTTTTTTTTTTTTTTTTTTTTTTTTTTTTTTTTTTTTTTTTTTTTTTTTTTTTTTTTTTTTTTTTTTTTTTTTTTTTTTTTTTTTTTTTTTTTTTTTTTTTTTTTTTTTTTTTTTTTTTTTTTTTTTTTTTTTTTTTTTTTTTTTTTTTTTTTTTTTTTTTTTTTTTTTTTTTTTTTTTTTTTTTTTTTTTTTTTTTTTTTTTTTTTTTTTTTTTTTTTTTTTTTTTTTTTTTTTTTTTTTTTTTTTTTTTTTTTTTTTTTTTTTTTTTTTTTTTTTTTTTTTTTTTTTTTTTTTTTTTTTTTTTTTTTTTTTTTTTTTTTTTTTTTTTTTTTTTTTTTTTTTTTTTTTTTTTTTTTTTTTTTTTTTTTTTTTTTTTTTTTTTTTTTTTTTTTTTTTTTTTTTTTTTTTTTTTTTTTTTTTTTTTTTTTTTTTTTTTTTTTTTTTTTTTTTTTTTTTTTTTTTTTTTTTTTTTTTTTTTTTTTTTTTTTTTTTTTTTTTTTTTTTTTT
>JAMPIV010014351.1:0-15000 GCA_024509875.1 Oreohelix idahoensis | reverse complement strand
TTTTTTTTTTTTTTTTTTTTTTTTTTTTTTTTTTTTTTTTTTTTTTTTTTTTTTTTTTTTTTTTTTTTTTTTTTTTTTTTTTTTTTTTTTTTTTTTTTTTTTTTTTTTTTTTTTTTTTTTTTTTTTTTTTTTTTTTTTTTTTTTTTTTTTTTTTTTTTTTTTTTTTTTTTTTTTTTTTTTTTTTTTTTTTTTTTTTTTTTTTTTTTTTTTTTTTTTTTTTTTTTTTTTTTTTTTTTTTTTTTTTTTTTTTTTTTTTTTTTTTTTTTTTTTTTTTTTTTTTTTTTTTTTTTTTTTTTTTTTTTTTTTTTTTTTTTTTTTTTTTTTTTTTTTTTTTTTTTTTTTTTTTTTTTTTTTTTTTTTTTTTTTTTTTTTTTTTTTTTTTTTTTTTTTTTTTTTTTTTTTTTTTTTTTTTTTTTTTTTTTTTTTTTTTTTTTTTTTTTTTTTTTTTTTTTTTTTTTTTTTTTTTTTTTTTTTTTTTTTTTTTTTTTTTTTTTTTTTTTTTTTTTTTTTTTTTTTTTTTTTTTTTTTTTTTTTTTTTTTTTTTTTTTTTTTTTTTTTTTTTTTTTTTTTTTTTTTTTTTTTTTTTTTTTTTTTTTTTTTTTTTTTTTTTTTTTTTTTTTTTTTTTTTTTTTTTTTTTTTTTTTTTTTTTTTTTTTTTTTTTTTTTTTTTTTTTTTTTTTTTTTTTTTTTTTTTTTTTTTTTTTTTTTTTTTTTTTTTTTTTTTTTTTTTTTTTTTTTTTTTTTTTTTTTTTTTTTTTTTTTTTTTTTTTTTTTTTTTTTTTTTTTTTTTTTTTTTTTTTTTTTTTTTTTTTTTTTTTTTTTTTTTTTTTTTTTTTTTTTTTTTTTTTTTTTTTTTTTTTTTTTTTTTTTTTTTTTTTTTTTTTTTTTTTTTTTTTTTTTTTTTTTTTTTTTTTTTTTTTTTTTTTTTTTTTTTTTTTTTTTTTTTTTTTTTTTTTTTTTTTTTTTTTTTTTTTTTTTTTTTTTTTTTTTTTTTTTTTTTTTTTTTTTTTTTTTTTTTTTTTTTTTTTTTTTTTTTTTTTTTTTTTTTTTTTTTTTTTTTTTTTTTTTTTTTTTGTTTTTTTTTTTTTTTTTTTTTTTTTTTTTTTTTTTTTTTTTTTTTTTTTTTTTTTTTTTTTTTTTTTTTTTTTTTTTTTTTTTTTTTTTTTTTTTTTTTTTTTTTTTTTTTTTTTTTTTTTTTTTTTTTTTTTTTTTTTTTTTTTTTTTTTTTTTTTTTTTTTTTTTTTTTTTTTTTTTTTTTTTTTTTTTTTTTTTTTTTTTTTTTTTTTTTTTTTTTTTTTTTTTTTTTTTTTTTTTTTTTTTTTTTTTTTTTTTTTTTTTTTTTTTTTTTTTTTTTTTTTTTTTTTTTTTTTTTTTTTTTTTTTTTTTTTTTTTTTTTTTTTTTTTTTTTTTTTTTTTTTTTTTTTTTTTTTTTTTTTTTTTTTTTTTTTTTTTTTTTTTTTTTTTTTTTTTTTTTTTTTTTTTTTTTTTTTTTTTTTTTTTTTTTTTTTTTTTTTTTTTTTTTTTTTTTTTTTTTTTTTTTTTTTTTTTTTTTTTTTTTTTTTTTTTTTTTTTTTTTTTTTTTTTTTTTTTTTTTTTTTTTTTTTTTTTTTTTTTTTTTTTTTTTTTTTTTTTTTTTTTTTTTTTTTTTTTTTTTTTTTTTTTTTTTTTTTTTTTTTTTTTTTTTTTTTTTTTTTTTTTTTTTTTTTTTTTTTTTTTTTTTTTTTTTTTTTTTTTTTTTTTTTTTTTTTTTTTTTTTTTTTTTTTTTTTTTTTTTTTTTTTTTTTTTTTTTTTTTTTTTTTTTTTTTTTTTTTTTTTTTTTTTTTTTTTTTTTTTTTTTTTTTTTTTTTTTTTTTTTTTTTTTTTTTTTTTTTTTTTTTTTTTTTTTTTTTTTTTTTTTTTTTTTTTTTTTTTTTTTTTTTTTTTTTTAATTTTTTTTTTTTTTTTTTTTTTTTTTTTTTTTTTTTTTTTTTTTTTTTTTTTTTTTTTTTTTTTTTTTTTTTTTTTTTTTTTTTTTTTTTTTTTTTTTTTTTTTTTTTTTTTTTTTTTTTTTTTTTTTTTTTTTTTTTTTTTTTTTTTTTTTTTTTTTTTTTTTTTTTTTTTTTTTTTTTTTTTTTTTTTTTTTTTTTTTTTTTTTTTTTTTTTTTTTTTTTTTTTTTTTTTTTTTTTTTTTTTTTTTTTTTTTTTTTTTTTTTTTTTTTTTTTTTTTTTTTTTTTTTTTTTTTTTTTTTTTTTTTTTTTTTTTTTTTTTTTTTTTTTTTTTTTTTTTTTTTTTTTTTTTTTTTTTTTTTTTTTTTTTTTTTTTTTTTTTTTTTTTTTTTTTTTTTTTTTTTTTTTTTTTTTTTTTTTTTTTTTTTTTTTTTTTTTTTTTTTTTTTTTTTTTTTTTTTTTTTTTTTTTTTTTTTTTTTTTTTTTTTTTTTTTTTTTTTTTTTTTTTTTTTTTTTTTTTTTTTTTTTTTTTTTTTTTTTTTTTTTTTTTTTTTTTTTTTTTTTTTTTTTTTTTTTTTTTTTTTTTTTTTTTTTTTTTTTGGGTTTTTTTTTTTTTTTTTTTTTTTTTTTTTTTTTTTTATTTTTTTTTTTTTTTTTTTTTTTTTTTTTTTTTTTTTTTTTTTTTTTTTTTTTTTTTTTTTTTTTTTTTATATTTTTTTTTTTTTTTTTTTTTTTTTTTGTTTTTTTTTTTTTTTTTTTTTTTTTTTTTTTTTTTTTTTTTTTTTTTTTTTTTTTTTTTTTTTTTTTTTTTTTTTTTTTTTTTTTTTTTTTTTTTTTTTTTTTTTTTTTTTTTTTTTTTTTTTTTTTTTTTTTTTTTTTTTTTTTTTTTTTTTTTTTTTTTTTTTTTTTTTTTTTTTTTTTTTTTTTTTTTTTTTTTTTTTTTTTTTTTTTTTTTTTTTTTTTTTTTTTTTTTTTTTTTTTTTTTTTTTTTTTTTTTTTTTTTTTTTTTTTTTTTTTTTTTTTTTTTTTTTTTTTTTTTTGTTTTTTTTTTTTTTTTTTTTTTTTTTTTTTTTTTTTTTTTTTTTTTTTTTTTTTTTTTTTTTTTTTTTTTTTTTTTTTTTTTTTTTTTTTTTTTTTTTTTTTTTTTTTTTTTTTTTTTTTTTTTTTTTTTTTTTTTTTTTTTTTTTTTTTTTTTTTTTTTTTTTTTTTTTTTTTTTTTTTTTTTTTTTTTTTTTTTTTTTTTTTTTTTTTTTTTTTTTTTTTTTTTTTTTTTTTTTTTTTTTTTTTTTTTTTTTTTTTTTTTTTTTTTTTTTTTTTTTTTTTTTTTTTTTTTTTTTTTTTTTTTTTTTTTTTTTTTTTTTTTTTTTTTTTTTTTTTTTTTTTTTTTTTTTTTTTTTTTTTTTTTTTTTTTTTTTTTTTTTTTTTTTTTTTTTTTTTTGGGTTTTTTTTTTTTTTTTTTTTTTTTTTTTTTTTTTTTTTTTTTTTTTTTTTTTTTTTTTTTTTTTTTTTTTTTTTTTTTTTTTTTTTTTTTTTTTTTTTTTTTTTTTTTTTTTTTTTTTTTTTTTTTTTTTTTTTTTTTTTTTTTTTTTTTTTTTTTTTTTTTTTTTTTTTTTTTTTTTTTTTTTTTTTTTTTTTTTTTTTTTTTTTTTTTTTTTTTTTTTTTTTTTTTTTTTTTTTTTTTTTTTTTTTTTTTTTTTTTTTTTTTTTTTTTTTTTTTTTTTTTTTTTTTTTTTTTTTTTTTTTTTTTTTTTTTTTTTTTTTTTTTTTTTTTTTTTTTTTTTTTTTTTTTTTTTTTTTTTTTTTTTTTTTTTTTTTTTTTTTTTTTTTTTTTTTTTTTTTTTTTTTTTTTTTTTTTTTTTTTTTTTTTTTTTTTTTTTTTTTTTTTTTTTTTTTTTTTTTTTTTTTTTTTTTTTTTTTTTTTTTTTTTTTTTTTTTTTTTTTTTTTTTTTTTTTTTTTTTTTTTTTTTTTTTTTTTTTTTTTTTTTTTTTTTTTTTTTTTTTTTTTTTTTTTTTTTTTTTTTTTTTTTTTTTTTTTTTTTTTTTTTTTTTTTTTTTTTTTTTTTTTTTTTTTTTTTTTTTTTTTTTTTTTTTTTTTTTTTTTTTTTTTTTTTTTTTTTTTTTTGTTTTTTTTTTTTTTTTTTTTTTTTTTTTTTTTTTTTTTTTTTTTTTTTTTTTTTTTTTTTTTTTTTTTTTTTTTTTTTTTTTTTTTTTTTTTTTTTTTTTTTTTTTTTTTTTTTTTTTTTTTTTTTTTTTTTTTTTTTTTTTTTTTTTTTTTTTTTTTTTTTTTTTTTTTTTTTTTTTTTTTTTTTTTTTTTTTTTTTTTTTTTTTTTTTTTTTTTTTTTTTTTTTTTTTTTTTTTTTTTTTTTTTTTTTTTTTTTTTGTTTTTTTTTTTTTTTTTTTTTTTTTTTTTTTTTTTTTTTTTTTTTTTTTTTTTTTTTTTTTTTTTTTTTTTTTTTTTTTTTTTTTTTTTTTTTTTTTTTTTTTTTTTTTTTTTTTTTTTTTTTTTTTTTTTTTTTTTTTTTTTTTTTTTTTTTTTTTTTTTTTTTTTTTTTTTTTTTTTTTTTTTTTTTTTTTTTTTTTTTTTTTTTTTTTTTTTTTTTTTTTTTTTTTTTTTTTTTTTTTTTTTTTTTTTTTTTTTTTTTTTTTTTTTTTTTTTTTTTTTTTTTTTTTTTTTTTTTTTTTTTTTTTTTTTTGGGTTTCGTTGTTGGGTGGTGGTGGCGATGGGGTTTTTTTTTTTTTTGTTTTTTTTTTTTTTTTTTTTTTTTTAATTTTTTTTTTTTTTTTTTTTTTTTTTTTTTTTTTTTTTTTTTTTTTTTTTTTTTTTTTTTTTTTTTTTTTTTTTTTTTTTTTTTTTTTTTTTTATTTTTTTTTTTTTTTTGTTTGTTTTTTTTTTTTTTTTTTTTTTTTTTTGTTTTTTTTTTTTTTTTTTTTTTTTTTTTTTTTTTTTTTTTTTGGTTTTTTTGTATTTTTTTTTGTTTTTTTTTCTCTTTTTTAAATGTTGTTTTTTTTTTTTTTTTTTTTTTTTTTTTTTTTTTTTTTTTTTTTTTTTTTTTTTTTTTTTTGTTTTTTTTTTTTTTTTTTTGTTTTTTTTGTTTTTTTTTTGTTTGTTTTTTTTTTTTTTCTTTTTTTTTTTTTTTTTTTTTTTTTTGTTCTCTTTTTTTTTTTTTTTTTTTTTTTTTTTTTTTTTTTTTTTTTTTTTTTTTTTTTTTTTTTTTTTTTTTTTCTTTCTTTTGTTTTTTTTTTTTTGTTTTTTTTCCCTTTTTTTTTTTTTTTTTTCTTTTTTTTTTTTTTTCTTTTTTTTTTTTTTTTTTTTTGTTTTTTTTTTTTTTGTTTTTTTTTTTTTTTTTGTTTTTTTTTTTTTTGTTTTTTTTTTGTTGTTTTTTTTTTTGTTTTTTTTTTTTTTTGTTTTTTTTTTTTCTTTTTTTTTTGTTTTTTTTTTTTTTTTTCTGTTTTTTTTTTTTTTTTTTTTTTTTTGTGTTTTTTTTTTTTTTTCGTTTTTTTTTTTTGTTTTTTTTTTTTTTTTGTTTTTTTTTTTTTTTGTTTTTTAGTTTAATTTTAATTGAATCTCATGGTTTGATTAATTTCCGAACTGACCCCTGAAGTCCTACAATGATTCATCTAGTTAAGGTATTGGTATATAATCAGGCCTTGCTTTCCTGTTGGAAGAAATTTTAATGGAGCAGACCTTCATAGCTTGACCGGATAGCTAAAAGGCCAGTAAGTCACCCGGGTAAGGTGACCCTTCCCATTACGCGGGTGTCAATATGGTTTGCATATATTTCGCGTTAACTATAGGATTGTAAATAGTGGGGTAATTCGTGGAAATATTAATTGTGACCCCTAAATGTTAGTTTTAGGATGGGTAATTTTGCAGGCCGCTGTCAAAGATAACACCGTTAACTCAGGGTTATGTCAAGCAGGTGGCAGAAAGGAATCTAATTAGGTAGAATATTTATTCGTACAAGGTAATCAAATGTTGAAAATGGTAACAGGTGGTCCTCGACGCATGGACCAATGATTGATATCTTTAGGTGTGTGTGTCGGGGTGGGGTCAGTTAATTATTAAAGAAGAATCATTTTAGGGGTTTATTGTGATTTTGAGCTTTTAGGTTTGACAAGGGAAATGGAAGTTGGTGAGTGATGATGGGGTAGGGAGATGGATTGTTGGGGTTGGTAGGGATGTGTGGTTATTTTTGGTGTTTAGGGTATAGTATTGGGGGGGTGAAGATAGGTTTTTGGTGAGGGGATGTAGGAAGTTGGTGTGAAATAGATGAGGTTAATGGAGATTTGGGGAGAATGGGTAGGGTGGTTGTTGTATGGAGGTTGGAATTATGTTGAGGAATGATGGGAGAAATTTAGGTAGGGAGGGGGAATGTGGTGTATGGGTTGAAATTAGGGATGAAAAGGTAAAAAGGTGGAGTGGTGTTTATTTGGTATTATTGTAGGGGATTAGGTAGGATGTATTGTGGGTTGTTTACATACATTTTAAGGGGATAGTTTATATATGTGGAATTAGGAAATTGTCATTTTGGAATATTTATTATTTGTATAATGTGGTAGGGTGAAGTAAAAGGGATTTAATTGGTTTATTTAATGGTTGTATATATTTTGGTTAGTTTTGTTTGGATATATGAGGATGTGTGAATGGGGTTGAGGGAGGATAGGGGTTGTTTATAATATATTATATGGTGACATGGTAATATTGGTAATATAAATTGTAATAATGTTGGGTGGTGACAGTTCCATGAGTATTAACCTTTATGAAGAGAGTAGATATTGGACGTTCCCATGTAACACAAGGTTCAGTAGATATCATAGTTATGGATTTGAGTGGTCCATTCATTGGTTAGTTGGTGTTATAAAACTTTTGAAAAGTGTAATTGACTAATTCATGCGTATCTGTTTTATTAATCAGAGATTGGTTTGGGTATTTTGGTGGGTTTTAATCGAAATTGAGTGATACTCAAAGTGGAATTGAGTTCAAATTTTCTCAAACGATCCTGGTGGTAAACTTGGAGTATTTTGATCAGAATAGTTTTATTTCGAAAATGGTCCTTATTTAGGGTAGGAAAGTCCAAACTGAAAATTGTTTGATATTAGTGGACCTTGATGGTCAATACCGTTTTCATTGCAAGTGTATGCTTGAGTATAGTGGGAAAATTTTTGGAATTGTGTTATTCATTCAGAATCCGTACGTAGGATGTGTTGGTGGACAACGTGGACGGGTATTACGTTTTCAGTTTATCCAGAAGTATCGACGGTATCTCGAATTATCAGGGTAGGGTTGCCATTGTAAAACTAGGCAGTAATCGTGCAAGTTTAGCAATGGTTTTATGGAATAATGGTGGAGCGGACAGTAATGCAGCCCACAGGTGATTTTGTATCAGTCCCTGGATCAGGAAATGGAGGGATCCCATGTGAAAAACTTTTTTAACTTGGTATGCCAGATTAACGGAGAAGTGAATTAAAGGTCCCACAGTGGAATATATCGTCTCCCGGAGGTTTCAGTTTGGAGTGAGATATACATTTACCGGGTGAATTACCATCATCATGGGGTATTGGAGTTAGACATAGCCCTGAGTACGTAATTACCTCAGCATCTGTACGTTAGATAAAGAACTTTTTTAGAATATAATTTTTCGTGTAATCTAGAAGATAAATTACAGGTGGTGGGCATGAAAATATTTTTGGTGCCAGATAGTGCGTAAAGTTTTGTCACATTGGTCCCGGGTCCAATTTATCCTTAAAGTATGTTCTTTTAGTAATTGAATTGGACAGGACAGCCGTGATGGATGATAGGTGTTTAGGTAACAAATCTGCGAATAGTATTGGATTAAAACCTAACGATTAAGAAACAGAGCAGAAACAACTAACCTTGTTTTCTATTGTTTACTTAGTTTGAGGAACGGATATGAATTTTAAGAATAAAGTAAATTAGAAACCGTACTGGTAATTGTTTGGATACGTATCCCGATCCAATAATGTGCCCCAGAGGTAAAAAAATATATCTCAGTTACACGCTATTTGAATTTAAGGGAGTTGGTTTTGAGCGGTTAAATGGTTTACTCCCGCAATATTTCCAAAAATGATTAAATTAAAGATGCAAAAAAATGTTTTCCACAAATGATTTAAGAACTAGAACAACATATGTCGTCCCCCAATGTAGGCTAAATTATATCTGATTAGACAAAACCAGCTAAAATTAATATAATACAATATTTTTCGCATCATGCTTGAATAAAGGTAGCTGGAGCATTCAATTAGCCCAATATAGGGCATCACCGTTCCCAATGTTAAAGACCGATGTGGATTTGAAGAATGCTGTGGTAGTATTTGTGCTCTTTCGTTTAGTGGAATCTGCCAATAACCTTTAAGTTGGTCCAATTTTAGTGAAAAGTGTAGCATTGGTGATAGACGAGGAATAGTAAATCGTCCCGAAGAGGATTAGGATGTGGTTCGCTATCACCGGGGTATGTATTTGCGCATTAAGTTTCCTATAGTCAACACATAAAACGTATGTTTGTTGTCCTTTTCTTTATTTTTTTCGGAACAATGACTAAAGGAGAAATGAAATGGGGAATGTACTAGTCTCAATAATACCTAATGATAACATCTGTTCAAGTTCCTAGATGTCGAAAGTTAAGGACTCAGAAAATATAGAAGGATACAGAATAAGGATAACCACGAAGATTGGTGTTATCATCGTTAAAAGAAGTAATATCGTGACTATTAAGATGTGCGACCCGGTACATCAGTTAACAACTTTCTGGATAAGATTGAAGACTGATCAGCAAACAACGCGTTGATGCTGTTTTGCGGTGTAACCTACGAAGAATGGAGTCACATCACGCCAAGATTCAGTAGATGTGACAGTAAGTACAGGTAAAGGCATCTGCACTTACAGGAAAAGAATGATTCTTCTCCTGTATAACAGTAAGATTAGAATAGTGACAAGTAGAGATACAAAGTATTGATATTCTAATTCATGAAAAATTGACTTGTAAGTGTAATCAGGACGTGTATGAAATTGCTTGAGCATATTAATATGGAAATATTTTCTGTGTCCCCTTGGTTGGTCTAAGACAGTAATCAACATCTGAAATTTTATCTGTATCCTGTATAAGGACCATTCCACTGAAGATCAGTAGTCTACTTATTGGTTATGTCGTCAGGGAGTAATAACGTAAGCTTCATCTCACCTGGGGAAATTAATTGACGTATCGTCTAAATACTGATTTTGTGGTAGGTGCTAAGTAAGGTTATCTCTTTCGCAGCCTCAGATAGAACGATAGTTGCCATTTGCACAGCTGGGATCTCACATAATACACTATTTCGGAGATAAATAATATTCATAAGATGACTATGCCAGTTCCCTGAGTCATCTCTGCCATCACATTAATAAATCTTTATCAGTCCCATAAGAACCTCTCGGAGGGCGCCAAGTACAAAAACTAAAATCAAAGGGAGAGAAGCCAGTTTGTTCATGTGGCACCTCTCGGTAAGCCGAATAGGACAGCTGGGAGTGCTCTGTCCCAGTCCCCCCCTGAGGGATGGTTTTAACAGTAACCTTATGTATAAAGGTTGGCTTAAGTGTACGGTTAAGTCTTTCAACTGCACCGTTACTCATGGGATGATAAATACTACTCAAATTCTATCAATGTTCCAGGGTTTCATTACCATCCTTCATGGTACTCGTATATAAAACTGCGACCCGATGATCAGATAATAATTTTCTAGGAAAACCCTGATTCTAGGGGAAGAAAAGAATTAGATGTAATGCATCAGCTACATCTGTGGTAGTGTTGTCTTTCAATGGAATGGCTTTTTCTGGCCATCGTGTGCATAAATCAATGCACGTGAGAAACAAATTCTATGTCCTCTCCAGCAGATGGTAAGAAGTGGACCAATTAGATATCATGGCCATCTTGTCAAAAGGTCGTTTACTGAGATATCGCAAGCCTGAATAGGCGCGCCGTGTGAAAGGCTCCCGTGCTTTCACTTCTGGCACGTAAGTACAAGAACGTACATACTGCGAAATATCTCGTGACACTCCTGGCCAAAAGAAATGAAGATAAACTCGAGATCGTGTGTTCGAGTATATCCCATAATGACCTGCAACACTGCGAGTCATGCGCGTGTTGAAGAATGTACCGGCCTAAAAGCAGCCGATACCATCACTTGTTGTTTTAACCAGTGATTTATCCATAAAACATCTTAATTAGTAAATCATTTTTCATAATAAACCAATGACCTTTGTTTTCTTATTACCTGAAGTAAATTAAATTATCAACCTTATTAACTAGGTTTAAAAATTTATTTAGAGATTTGTCATTTTTATGTTTTGTTAGCAAATGATTCTCTGTCAATAGGTTGAATTGAACCCTCAATATCCTTCCCTGATTTTCTGCATCCATTTATTATCATTGACTATCCTCTATGAGTATGTCTGAGCTCTAGTTGTCACTGCGGTTTTCCGAGTAAAAATATAGATTTAAAGTTTGATTTATTTAATTTATCTTAGTTTTTATTTATTTCAGTATTTAATTTATTAAAAAAGTCATTTTTTTGTTTAGATGTTAAAAGTTAAATTTATTGTGTGATAATCTTTATTGTTGTTTATTACAGAAAAATATTTTTATTTGTGTTGATTAAAATTAACCCTTTACGTTTTTTTGTTAATTGGGAGTACTAGCGTCTTTGTATTTTGTTGTTTTTATTGACCCTTTTGTTTTCCCACAATGGGTTTGTATGTTTGGTAAACCCTCATGAGTTCTCTTACAATACTTGAGAAACTATAGTTTTAACCGTGTCAAACTTTCCCAGTCTGTTTAAAAATTTAGAGAGGCCTTGTTACCAGTTCATTCGGCTGCAGTGATAAGACCTTTAACTATTACGATGGTTAAGTGGTTTTTTGACCGGTTAATTTTATAATCGAGTGGTCCTCGCTTTGCCTTCTGAAAATCTAAGAAATTCGCTTTGAATGGTGCAGGATGCCAACTAATTGTCTCTGCGTTATTTATTTAAATAGCAAAAAATCATTGCCAGCAAGAAGTAATTTGTCATAGTTGTATTACTCGTTTAGGTGGTAACCAGACACTTTTAGGGGTTTTTGTCATGATTGATTTATCAGTTTGTCACACTGCTAGCCTAACACATGATTAGAATTGTTATAATGTTAAAGATCCTCAACGAGGATAAATGATAAACGACTTAAACGTAGTAATTAATTAAGATTTTGAATTAATCTCTGGTTCCGTTATTTTAAATTGTTTTAATCTCGATGTCTCGTGATTGTATAATTAGTCGGCTATTCTTCCCAAATTGTGTTACCATTTATATAATTGATATGACCCGATTAAATAACTTGAGTTTTGGCTTGGCTTACTTTTTATAATAGGTTTATCATTAGTGATCTGAATAATTTCTGTTTTATTGTCTTCATTCTCTATACCGTAAGAACTTTTTTAATGTATGTACTTAAAGTTAATCTGTTCATTTAGACTATATAGTCATGTACCATAGTTATTTCCATATGAACCACCTACAGACCCATACTGTAAAGTAATAGCTTTTTTGACAGCAAGAATAATATTGCCATAATTGTGAGGCTACAGGAATTATACACCTCAATATACCAATACTGATCCAGCAATATTGACCCTTCATATGCGCAATAGTTCAGTATGATATATAAAGATAATATATATTCTTAACTCATAAAAAAATTCTGGTATTTTATTCGATTTCTGTACATATGCAAAGAATGGTGGAACTGAACATTTAAGATAACTACTATATCACCGACTAAAGAACAAGAAACAACATTAACTTTTGTTGTAAGATTTGTTGGACACCTGCCCAGTTTCAAACCCATCTGTTTTAATTTAAAGTTTTGTCGTTCATTTTAGTTTTAAACCCTGTTAAGTCTTAATTATAAATTTAGGTTAAATTAAGTTAACTATTTGAAACGTTATTAATTTAAAACTGCCAATTCGTTCATATTTTGGAAACTGAGGAGTGTTTTTTAACAACGTCTTAACTTGCCTTAAAGTCTGTGGTAATTTGGATTTCTATATTTTGTTATTTTTTTGTCAGGAATACGCTTTTGTGTTTCTTGAGTTTAGAGTTTCCTTTCTTTCAATATTTTTTGAGTCAAGTTGATTTTTTTGTTTTGCTATTTTTTATGTTTTTTGCGCGCTTTTTTCTTTGAACAAATGTCGACGTGTATATATGCTTTTGTTTTATTTTGCTTAAATTATTAACTTGTTCCTTAGTTTTTTGGATGATTGTTTATTTTTTAGGTACACTTTGTATTGTATTATTTGGAATGTTGCTGCAGCACTCTGCGGAATTAAGTTTTTGCTCTTTCGCCAATTTGTAAAGCCGTTATGCAATTCCGCATTTGTTGCTATGTAATTTATATGATTTTCCTTTGCGTTTCGCAATTTATTCTCTTTTCAATCCCCTAGGGATTGCGATTCTTCTTGCCACCTTTCTTTCTTTTCTTATTGTCTTAGATTCGTGACCTATCTGTTCTTATCTGCTTTTTTTTTCATTAGTTCTTCCATGGCGTTACTGCTTTAGCAAGATAGTTTCCTTTCAGCTCCTTTCTTGTATTATAGTTTGTTTCTTTTTCTGAGCTTATATGTTTTCAAGTTGTTATGTATAGACCTATGCATAAGCTTCGGTAGAAGAGTTGCATTCTCTTTTTTTGTTAAAAAAAGAAATCTTTTACAATTTTCTTTTCATGAAATCGTTTAGCTTTCCAAGTGTAAGCATTCTTGAATGCTTTAATAATTATTTATAGTTATTCAATTACTTATGTTCTTTGGTAGAATCTACCTACTTATGGAATCTATGTCGATAATTAATTATGAATTACTCAATTCGAATGAATAATTAATACAACTGAAATTGGTAAAAAAAAAAAATTCCTGTATTGTTATGTATAATGTTTTTCGATCCATATTTTGTAAAACTTTTTTTATTTACCATAATATCTATCATAAATAATTATGATAGTTAGTTATTTAAAGGTGTCTGAAAACATTATATCATGACTTAATATTCGTATTTACTCCTACTATGGATTATTAAGTTCCAAAAAATTATTGTTATTAAATAATCTATAATTGTAACATTAAATATTCCCTGTAGTATGAGAAGACATGTACTAATTAAAATTTAATATGTCTTAAATTATGTTTATAAAGTTATATATACATTAATCATTGTATCTTATGTCATATCAAGGAGCTATAAAGTGCATTGCCCATTTTCTTGGGACCACTTACTTGCAAATATGGTGCAAAGTCCTTAATTCCTCATAAAAACTCCATACCAAAATTTAACATCCTAATCAACTTACCCTCTTCAACATTAACCAATGAAATATAATGCTAATCCCATATCAAATTATAACGTCTCAATTGAAGACAAACCAACCACAATTTTGTTACAAAACACAATTAATACCATAAACATGAAATTTAACACACTACAAATTACTTTTCTCCATAATACTTCAATTACAAACACTTCAATACAACTGAATGTCACTCCCTACCCCCCTTACCACCTCTCTACCTCTCCAAAATATCCACATCCAACACATTACCCACCCCCACAATCATCTACTTACCCTAATTACTACAACTAAACGTGTATACACCACAAAACAAAAACAAAACAATTATACTGACCTCACCCTAACCCTAAAACATCTATATCAACCCTCCATCCACCCCCCTTGTCCACCCACCCACACCAACCCCCATAACTATTACTTTCCCAAACATAAGTCCACTACCAGACATACAATCCCAACCTCCCTCCCTTAAAACACTTACTATTCACCTAACTTCGCATTTAGACACAATCTAACCCCAACTAACCATAACCACCTTCCAAACATGCACCACTATCTATCAACTCCACATTTTCTTCATTAATTCCACATTCCCAAAACTATCAAACCCCCCACCTCCTCCCCCCAATCACCCACAAACTCCCTACACACTCATATTATAATTCTCCGCCCAACCAACCCTCACCATTTACAACTTAACATACAACAATATATCACAATGCTATACCACCAGAACATTTTTTTTTACACTTACATATAAAACACACATCCATTTAAACCTATCAATCAACCTATTATCTCAAAACACCTACTAACCATATCCAACACTTCTTCAACTACCCCCTTACCATAATTACCACACAAAACAATCACAATAATCTATAATACACTAAAACCCATAACTAAACCTACTAAACAATAAACCATAATCTCTAATCTACTATTGCACCTTCTACATCCAACTCAACCACCATATACATTACTATATTCCATTCTTATATACCCTAAACTCTATTAAATCATACCTCCATCATTTATCAATACTATCTCAATTACCAACTACAACCTATTAACCCCTACACATACATAACACAAATATCCAATACTTTAAACACAAACATACACATTATCCACCACCAAATATCCAAAATCACACCAAAAAAAATTTTTAACTTTTTATGTTTTTACATTCTTACTCATATTATACTCCATATTTAAATCATTATACTCTATCCATATAACAAAACATCCCAATACCAATCACACCCCTTAACCTATTTAACATTACAACTAATAACAAACACCAACCCTACCTAATAACAATTTAAAACAACGACCATAACATGAACCCATAAAATCAATTACAACTACCTCCCCAACTCTAAATGCAAATCCACACATTCAAAATATAAAGAAATAAAACCCACTATCATATACTATAACAGTCAAACCCATTATACACCCCCACAATTAAACTATACAAACCAACCCTCCCCTACCCCCTTACCCACCATCTCCACACCCACACAATCCTAACACAACCACCACATCAACCCACTCCCCCCACTACAATACACCACCCACCCCAACCCCCCCCAACCCCCCCACACCTCCATACATAATACCCCCCCAAAATTCCTATCCACTTATTACAACCTATCTCATAAACACTAAACCTTACCCTTCTATTATTCTTCCCATCTT
>JAMPIV010014350.1:142500-284483 GCA_024509875.1 Oreohelix idahoensis | reverse complement strand
CCCCCCCCCCCGCAAATCCCCTCACCCCCTCCGTTACGCCCAACATTTGTCCCCAACCTCCCCGACCTCAAATATCTTCATATTATTATCCGTTCTGTATAAATGAAAGCATAGTATTTCTACTGCCTCTACGGCTCAAGATGGGCCATAAGGCCAGCTAGGTTTTTGATATTCTCGAAACATAATTTATTAAGGAAAAAACGTCACTTTTACAACGGGTAGTTGTTTTTTTTTGAAAATATGTTCGAGGCATCTGTCCTGCTTAATGGTTTTTGCCGACTGAATTCTTATAAAAGGGTATAAAGTATCGTAAAAGCGTCCAAGAAAAGAAATGACTGTTGCGTAATAATAGCTAAGGTCCCTTTTTGTCCATTTCTTTAACCTTGTGTCAACTCTTGGGGTTCGTGAATTAATTTTTTCCTTTCCCCACCAATTGCGTCTTTTTAGCCTTGCTAGTTTCAAGCAGTTTTTTTTTTTTCGTGTTCAGTCAATATTTTTAGTTGTATCACGGTTAATTTTATCACACATCTCCCCACTTGAAAACATGCCTATGGCAAGTTCCAAAACCAGCGATACACATAGGTAAAATTACTCCTCACGCCTGCCACTACTCTAATTTTGATCACAGGGGTGCCGACTGAGGAAATCTGCACCGACACTCAATTTGCCTGGGATATATTGGATACTAAACTGATAAGGTTGAAGCAATAAAGACCACCTCAGCAATCTTGCGTTTTCATGCTTAGCCTGAGATAAGAATACGAGGGGCTGATGATCCGTCTGGACCACAAAAGTCCTACCATACAGATAGATTTGAAACTTCTTTATTGCCCAGATTAACGCTAAACATTCTTTTTCGCTTGTGGAATATCCTTGCTCCGCTTTATTCAATTTGCGGCTTGCATAAGCGACTGGGTTCAGTTCCCCATCAGGTGAAGATGATCTTTGCAACAAAGCCGCCCCGAGTCCTACATTACTTGCATCTGTTCTTACGACAAAGTCCTGTGTCAAATCAGGCAGTTTGAGAATAGGCTTGCTAGTGAGTTTTTCCTTTAAGTCTTGGAACGCTAATTCACTTTGCGCAGTCCAAATAATTTTATCTGGAAGTCCCTTGCGAGTCAGATCAGTCAGAGGAGCACAAATAGAGTTAAAATCTTTGATGTATTTTTGATAAAATCCGCATAACGACACGAATGATCGCACGTCCTTTTTTGTTTGTGGTCTAGGTGCTCTCTGCAGTTTTTCCAAGTTCTTGGGATCAGGGGTCATGTTACCCTGATATACAGTGTGTCCCAAGAATTCCAACTCTTTGCATCCAATACAACATTTTGTTGGCCTAGCAGTTAAGTTCGCCTCCCTAAGCCTATGAAATAACATTTTTAGAGCGTCAATGTGTTCTTCAAATGTCTCTGTGGCGACGAGAATATCATCCATGAAATTCGTGATACATGGGTTATTCAGGGGATCCAACAATTTGCGCATCATCCTTGAAAATACACTCGGAGCATTTTTCAGTCCGAATGGTAGCATGTTGAATTCATAATGTCCTTCCGATGTGCTAAATGCTAAATAAGGTCTCACTTCAGGCTTCACTGGAATCTGGTAATAGCCTTTACTAAGATCCACCTTTGAAAAGTATTTTGCCTTGTTTAATCTGGCAAATAACTGTTTTGTGTCTGGTAATGGATCCACTTGTCCTTCTGTGACAGCATTCAGTTTCCTGTAATCTATGCACAGTCGGTGTTCCCCAGACGGTTTTCTCAACAAAACGACACTAGAACTAAAAAAAATGATTCACTGTGCGAAATAATCCCCTCCTTCAACAAAAAATCTATTTCTTCCTTCAATGCCTTCTCCTTCGCGAACGGAATAGAATAGGCTCTCATACAGATTGGGTTTGAGTCTACCAGTTTCATGTCATACTGTAGCAAATTTGTATGGCCTGGTTTATCTGTTAATACATCTGTATGTTCCTCCAGAACCTGTTGAACTCTCTCCCTCTGGTTTTTAGTCAGGTGCTTACTGACTTTTACCTGTGCTGCTGTTTCACAAGGATGTAATGGGTATTCATGTGAGGTGAGTGGTTCCTTTTGCATTTGAGTTGCGATAGCCAAGGTCAGTAAGGGGGTGCTTTCCTGGAGTGGTCTGTCCAGATACTTCTTTAACAGGTTTACATGATAAACTTTCTCCTTCCCCTTTTTGTCAATTTTATAGTTTGTTCTAGACACCTTCTCTAGAACCGTATATGGACCTTGCCATCCAATTTGTAATTTATTCTGGCTGCCGGGTAGTAGAAGCAGCAGCACCTTCTCTCCGACTGCTAGTTCTCTGTCCTTTGCCTTCCTATTAAAATATGCTGCATGTTTCTTCCTGGCTTGTTTCAAATTATCATTTGCCAGTTTCCATCCAGCTTTCAGACGAGTGGTCAGTTCGTTCACGTATTGATAAGATGAGGTAACAGTCTCTTCCGCCTTCTCATCTGTCCAGGTCCTTAATAGTGCTTCTAATGGACCTTTTATTGGCCTCCCAAATAGCAGAGTTGCGGGAGCCATCCCGGTTGAACTATGTGGTACCTCCCGATACGCAAACAATGCGGCGGGCAGGAATTGATCCCACAGATCCGGTTTTTCGTGTGCCAGCTTTCTCAGGATAGAAATGAGAGTCCCGTTGAACCTCTCTACCTGGCCGTTCCCTTGCGGATGGTACGGACTACAATGAAAGTGTCTGGCTTGAAATAGCTTAAAAACTTCTTCCGTTAGTTTCCCCTTGAACTGAGCCATTATCCGTCAAGATTTGATGCGGGAATCCTAATCTTGTGAATATTGTAAGTAGTGCCTCTGCTACATGTTTTGAATCAATTGATGGCAGGGCTACCGCCTCTCCCCACATAGAACAAGTGTCCACCAGAGTAAGGATGTAACTGTTCCTCCTCTTGGTCCGAGTGAGAGGTCCCACAATATCCACTGCAACCCTCTCAAAAGGTGTTCCCACTATGGGCATTTCCCCTAGAGTTGCAGGAGCAGTCCAGTGCTTTGGAGCTACCCTTTGACATTCTGGACAGGATTTGACATATCTTTTTTATATCCTCCGTTATCCCTGGCCAGAAGTAATGACAAGCTATACGCTGTCCTGTGGCGCTGATCCCCATGTGACCACTGAAGGGAATCGCATGCCCGAGTTCCATCACTTTATCCCTATATGAAGTGGGAAGAACCAGCTGGTTGTGACCATTTGTTCCAGTTCCGGCCTTCCTGTATAATAGTTTGTTCTTCATAAAATATTCCCCCTTGCTCGGAGGTGTGTGGCATTTGGGCAATTTTTTAAAACATGGCTTGAGTGTCCTATCCTCAGCCTGCGCCTTCCTCATCTCCTCTGGATGAGCATTTATAGGTTCACCTTCTTCCTCCTTCTTCTGTGACCTGGTCTGCACTGTCGCCATGATCACAGGTCTCTCGGGATTCCCCAAGAAGACGTATCTACACCCCAATATCAGAGGGTAGATTGGTTCATCTATCACTGCTGCTCTGATTTCTCCTTCCACATAGCGAGTTTTCACCGTTATCCTTGCGATGGGAAGTGTCATGAGTGGTATGTCCTTAGTTGCCCCTTGTATTTCCACTGTTTCTGTGGTATACTGACTTGGGTCCACTAGGCTAGACTTCACAACTGAATCATAATCCAAACCTGTATCATAAAGGCACCTTATGGTGACCCCATTACAAATAACATCCTCACAAACTGGGGGGTGATAAGGTTCCTGCTGTCCATTAGGATTAACCTTTAATCTTTGAGTCCCCGACTTCATTGCAGCAATGTTTGAAGGTTTCCTTCTACAAAATTCGGTGTTATGGTTATCTTTCTTGCACCATTTACACCATCTTTTTCCTTGGTTAAACGGTTTTCTTTCATTGGATTTTTGGTCATTGAACTGTGAGTTTCTGTCTCGATAGTCATTTCTTGGCCGTTCAAAGTTTGTCCTGCCCTTATTACCCTGTTCTCTATTTTCAAATTTATTAAATGGCTGTGGAGCTTTAAAATTGTCTATGTGCTTCTTTTTCGTGCCACTTACCTCTGCCTGGGCTGCCTGATACCTCTCAGCGATATTTAAAACCTCCCCCAACTTCTCTGCACCTTGTTCCATGAGAAATTTTCTCATGTCTGGAGCCATGGACTCTCTCAATTGCTCAATCATGATCATCTCTTTAAGATCTTGGGTCTTCCCCAGAGCAGTCCATTTCTCCAAATAGGTTTCCAGTCTGGCAGAGAATTGGTGGTATGTCTCCCCAGACAACAATTTGGCATTTCTAAATTTCTTACGATAAAATTCACCATTTTTTTCGTACCTCAATAACAAAGCCTGCTTTAACATGTCATAATTGTCTTGGTCTTCTCTGTTCATTTTTGCGAAGACTTCATAAGAAGTACCTCTCAGTCCCTGTGATAACTTTAAACTCCACCTCTCTCTCTCTAACCCATATGTAGTAGCTAATAACTCAAAACGTCCGAGGTACCCCTCTATGTCATCGTCTTTCTCAACAAAATGGTCTAAATGAAACCCCATAGCTGATGTTGGGGCTCCCAGACTGGGCGTAGCATCTGAGGCAAAAGGGCTGGCACCATTTTCAGGAGCCTGGCCTTGTAGCTCCAGCTCCCTTAGTCGTAATTCGTGCTCCCTTTGCAACCTTCTATCTTCTGCCTCCCTTTCGGCCTTTTTATCTTCTGTCTCCCTTTGCTGTCGTTTTTCTTCTGTCTCCTATGCTTTAGCCTCTTTGTCAGCCTCAATCTGCAGCCTCTTAGCCTCAGCCTCAATCTGCAGCCTCTTAAGTTCTCTATCAGCCTCAATTTGTAACCTCTTCTCTTCAGCTAACCTCCTATCTTCCCTTTCAATATACTTATCACATTCAGCCGTTACATATTGAATTAAAACCTGACCATCCATTCCCATATCCCTCGCCGTTAGCACAGCAGCTGATCTGAACTTAGCTAGCTCCGCCATCACACAAAATACAATGATCAAGGTAAAAATTCCAACCACTAAACAATCAAAGTAATTCTAATTACTATAGTCTAAAGTAATTCTAATTAGCCAGTTAACTAATTAATTACCACTGGCTGTGAAGATTCACCAACTTTTAAATGTAGCTGTGAATTTACAGAAGGCCCTTCTTGCTACCACTTACGACCTCACACATATCTTTTTTTTTTCTAATGAATGTGGCTACGTTAAAAATCTAGGGTACTGATATGTAATGTGTTGTGGTAGATTACATACACACGCACACAGATATTTAATAAGTCTAATAATATTAATAAAAATTTATAACACACTGAACTAACTCAAGCTGTTTAAAATTTTGATATTAAATTTTCTTTAAGTTTATTTGTTCTGAACCAAGGTTTTATTTTGGTCAGAACATATGAAAGGTTTTGAAATTATGAATGAAATGCATGAATATATGGCATAATAAATGAAAGGTGTGTACATATTTATTTTACAAGACTAGTTAATAATACTACTGTTTATATTTGTAATTTCTCTGGGAGAATGATTAATGGATGTGCTGTTGGGGTGGCTTCATCACTCCCAGTCTATGACTACCAAACATTGTCCATTTACTGATGGGAGGAATACAAGTTTATTTCCCAACATGGTATGTTCTAGTTGATGGGAATATAGTTCCTGTGTTAGTTAGAAAATAAGTTGGTGAATGTCCAGCAGGCCAGACGCTCACGTATCTTGACTGAGTAGTTCTGGTGCTGGAATCTGGTGGCCCCACCTCTCCGTGTTTGGGGGCAATATAGGCTGCTCTGCCAAAATACTAGACTGCACGGGTCCACACTTGTATTTTTCAACACAGCATTTGACACCACTTTGGTGCCAAATAAAAACTCACAGTTCTGAAATAAAAGTATTGGGTCGTGTGTCAGAACTCTACCTCCTGAGCCACTTCTACACACAACACTACACAACAACACCACATAGACGGGGTCAGATCTCTCTGACCATACAGCACATCTTACCAAGTTGGTTTCACATAGTATAAGTTCCCCAAGACTACATATTCTGAAATATGTTTATTAGCTTCCTGCCATTGAATAGGATAGGTGATATGTTCCACTGATCTCAACACTTGATCCGCCCTTCATAATCCTTGCTGGCGTTTATGTATTTTGTTTGTCTCTAGACCCTGAACTGGGGCTGGGGATCTAGAGCGAATCCTTACTTGTTGCAAGGGATAGATTTTGATATGGCAGTATCAAATCACTCGAAACATTAAACAATATTAAAATATACAAAGAAATACTTTCAGTCTTACCAGAATTATGAATAGAGAACACAGTTATATGCTAGCAAAACTCAGCTGAGCTGCTGGCTCTAGTATGGCGTCCCTCTAAATATTGCAATTAGCTTCTGGGAATTACACCACTGAAGAATTACTGTGTCTTCTACTGGACAATTTATGTTGAATGGCAAAAATGCGCGTCTGAGCGCCGATAATATGATTATCTGTGGCCAATCACCGCCTTTCCCCCTTTTCAAATTTCAAACCTCCTACCAAAAGTCAATTCAGTCATACCTCAGTCAAGTATGTATTATTGTCTGTTGATCCGTCTGTCTCTACTTGCGTTTTTTACAAAAACACACTTGTTTATACATGCATTTCCTACACGAATCTGCCTCTAGAGTTATTTTTAGCCACAACTTTCCACTACTTCCCCCTCTCTTTCATTCATCTAGATTTTAGCACTTGAGTCTCAAGGCCGCAATTTTTTAAATTTTGTGACATTTTTTTAACAGTGCAGTCGCTCGTCTGTATGAACAACACAGTCTTTTGTCAATATCTTCATTATTATCTATCCGCCTGTATAAATGAAAGCATATTATTTCTCTGCTCAAGATGGGCCATCAGGCCAGCTAGGTTTTATATTCCTAACATTATTATTAAGAAAAAGTTACTTTTCAAGGCTAGTTGTTTTTTTGAAATATGTTCGAGCATCTTCTGTAATGCGTTTGCCGCTGAATTCAAATAAAAGGACTAAGTATCGTAAAAGCGTCCAAGAAATGACTGTTGCGTATAATAGCTAAGGTCCCTTTTGTCCATTTCTTTACCTTGTGTCAACTTGGGGACGTGAATTTTTTTTTCCTTTCCCCACCAATTGCGTCTTTTTAGCCTTGCTAGTTTCAAGCACGTGTTCAGTCATATTTTTCTTTTTGATCTCCGTTCTCATCCCGTCTACAAGGGTAAACGTTTTGCCTTCACGTCTAACAAGTTAGTTTCCATAGCGGGTAGTGACCCGCGGCATGGGCGATCATGTCTTCTAGTAGCTTACGCATTATTTTTATCCCTACATTTTATCTTTGGAGATATTTTAACGTTGTATCACGGTTAATTTTATCACACATCTCCCCACTTGAAAACATGCCTACGGCAAGTTCCAAAACCAGTGATACACATAGATAAAATTACTCCTCACGCCTGCCACTACTCTAATTTTGATCACAGGGGTGCCGACTGAGGAAATCTGCACCGACACTCAATTTGCCTGGGATATATTGGATACTAAACTGATAAGGTTGAAGCAATAAAGACCACCTCAGCAATCTTGCGTTTTCATGCTTAGCCTGAGATAAGAATACGAGGGGCTGATGATCCGTCTGGACCACAAAAGTCCTACCATACAGATAGATTTGAAACTTCTTTATTGCCCAGATTAACGCTAAACATTCTTTTTCGCTTGTGGAATATCCTTGCTCCGCTTTATTCAATTTGCGGCTTGCATAAGCGACTGGGTTCAGTTCCCCATCAGGTGAAGATGATCTTTGCAACAAAGCCGCCCCGAGTCCTACATTACTTGCATCTGTTCTTACGACAAAGTCCTGTGTCAAATCAGGCAGTTTGAGAATAGGCTTGCTAGTGAGTTTTTCCTTTAACTCTTGGAACGCTAATTCACTTTGCGCAGTCCAAATAATTTTATCTGGAAGTCCCTTGCGAGTCAGATCAGTCAGAGGAGCACAAATAGAGTTAAAATCTTTGATGTATTTTTGATAAAATCCGCATAACGACACGAATGATCGCACGTCCTTTTTTGTTTGTGGTCTAGGTGCTCTCTGCAGTTTTTCCAAGTTCTTGGGATCAGGGGTCATGTTACCCTGATATACAGTGTGTCCCAAGAATTCCAACTCTTTGCATCCAATACAACATTTTGTTGGCCTAGCAGTTAAGTTCGCCTCCCTAAGCCTAATGAATAACATTTTTAGAGCGTCAATGTGTTCTTCAAATGTCTCTGTGGCGACGAGAATATCATCCCTGAAATTCGTGATACATGGGTTATTCAGGGGATCCAACAATTTGCGCATCATCCTTGAAAATACACTCGGAGCATTTTTCAGTCCGAATGGTAGCATGTTGAATTCATAATGTCCTTCCGATGTGCTAAATGCTAAATAAGGTCTCACTTCAGGCTTCACTGGAATCTGGTAATAGCCTTTACTAAGATCCACCTTTGAAAAGTATTTTGCCTTGTTTAATCTGGCAAATAACTGTGTTGTGTCTGGTAATGGATCCACCTGTCCTTCTGTGACAGCATTCAGTTTCCTGTAATCTATGCACAGTCGGTGTTCCCCAGACGGTTTTCTCAACAAAACTACACTGGAGCTAAAAGATGATTCACTGTGTGAAATAATCCCCTCCTTCAACAAATAATCTATTTCTTCTTTCAATGCCTTCTCCTTCGCGAACGGAATAGAATAGGCTCTCATACAGATTGGGTTTGAGTCTACCAGTTTCATGTCATACTGTAGCAAATTTGTTTGTCCTGGTTTATCTGTTAATACATCTGTATGTTCCTCCAGAACCTGTTGAACTCTCTCCCTCTGGTTTTTAGTCAGGTGCTTACTGACTTTTACCTGTGCTGTTGTTTCACAAGGATGTAATGGGTATTCATGCGAGGTGAGTGGTTCCTTTTGCATTTGAGTTGCGATAGCCAAGGTCAGTAAGGGGGTGCTTTCCTGGAGTGGTCTGTCCAGATACTTCTTTAACAGGTTTACATGATAAACTTTCTCCTTCCCCTTTTTGTCAATTTTATAGTTTGTTCTAGACACCTTCTCTAGAACCGTATATGGACCTTGCCATCCAATTTGTAATTTATTCTGGCTGCCGGGTAGTAGAAGCAGCACCTTCTCTCCCACTGCTAGTTCTCTGTCCTTTGCCTTCCTATTAAAATATGCTGCATGTTTCTTCCTGGCTTGTTTCAAATCATCATTTGCCAGTTTCCATCCAGCTTTCAGACGAGTGGTCAGTTCGTTCACGTATTGATAAGATGAGGTAACAGTCTCTTCCGCCTTCTCATCTGTCCAGGTCCTTAATAGTGCTTCTAATGGACCTTTTATTGGCCTCCCAAATAGCAGAGTTGCGGGAGCCATCCCGGTTGAACTATGTGGTACCTCCCGATACGCAAACAAGGCGGCGGGCAGGAATTGATCCCACAGATCCGGTTTTTCGTGTGCCAGCTTTCTCAGGATAGAAATGAGAGTCCCGTTGAACCTCTCTACCTGGCCGTTCCCTTGCGGATGGTACGGACTACAATGAAAGTGTCTGGCTTGAAATAGCTTAAAAACGTCTTCCGTTAGTTTCCCCTTGAACTGAGAGCCATTATCAGTCAAGATTTGATGCGGGAATCCTAATCTTGTGAATATTGTAAGTAGTGCCTCTGCTACATGTTTTGAATCAATTGATGGCAGGGCTACCGCCTCTCCCCACATAGAACAAGTGTCCACCAGAGTAAGGATGTAACTGTTCCTCCTCTTGGTCCGGTGAGAGGTCCCACAATATCCACTGCAACCCTCTCAAAAGGTGTTCCCACTATGGGCATTTCCCCTAGAGTTGCAGGAGCAGTCCAGTGCTTTGGAGCTACCCTTTGACATTCTGGACAGGATTTGACATATCTTTTTATATCCTCCGTTATCCCTGGCCAGAAGTAATGACAAGCTATACGCTGTCCTGTGGCGCTGATCCCCATGTGACCACTGAAGGGAATCGCATGCCCGAGTTCCATCACTTTATCCCTATATGAAGTGGGAAGAACCAGCTGGTTGTGACCATTTGTTCCAGTTCCGGCCTTCCTGTATAATAATTTATTCTTCATAAAATATTCCCCCTTGCTCGGAGGTGTGTGGCATTTGGGCAATTTTTTAAAACATGGCTTGAGTGTCCTATCCTCAGCCTGCGCCTTCCTCATCTCCTCTGGATGAGCATTTATAGGTTCACCTTCTTCCTTCTTCTTCTGTGACCTGGTCTGCACTGTCGCCATGATCACAGGTCTCTCGGGATTCCCCAAGAAGACGTATCTACACCCCAATATCAGAGGGTAGATTGGTTCATCTATCACTGCTGCTCTGATTTCTCCTTCCACATAGCGAGTTTTCACCGTTATCCTTGCGATGGGAAGTGTCATGAGTGGTATGTCCTTAGTTGCCCCTTGTATTTCCACTGTTTCTGTGGTATACTGACTTGGGTCCACTAGGCTAGACTTCACAACTGAATCATAATCCAAACCTGTATCATAAAGGCACCTTATGGTGACCCCATTACAAATAACATCCTCACAAACTGGGGGGTGATAAGGTTCCTGCTGTCCATTAGGATTAACCTTTAATCTTTGAGTCCCCGACTTCATTGCAGCAATGTTTGAAGGTTTCCTTCTACAAAATTCGGTGTTATGGTTATCTTTCTTGCACCATTTACACCATCTTTTTCCTGGGTTAAACGGTTTTCTTTCATTGGATTTTTGGTCATTGAACTGTGAGTTTCTGTCTCGATAGTCATTTCTTGGCCGTTCAAAGTTTGTCCTGCCCTTATTACCCTGTTCTCTATTTTCAAATTTATTAAATGGCTGGGGAGCTTTAAAAGTTTCTATGTGCTTCTTTTTCGTGCCACTTACCTCTGCCTGGGCTGCCTGATACCTCTCAGCGATATTTAAAACCTCCCCCAACTTCTCTGCACCTTGTTCCATGAGAAATGTTCTCATGTCTGGAGCCATGGACTCTCTCAATTGCTCAATCATGATCATCTCTTTAAGATCTTGGGTCTTCCCCAGAGCCGTCCATTTCTCCAAATAGGTTTCCAGTCTGGCAGAGAATTGGTGGTATGTCTCCCCAGACAACAATTTGGCATTTCTAAATTTCTTACGATAAAATTCACCATTTTGTTCGTACCTCAATAACAAAGCCTGCTCTAACATGTCATAATTGTCTTGGTCTTCTCTGTTCATTTTTGCGAAGACTTCATAAGAAGTACCTCTCAGTCCCTGTGATAACTTTAAACTCCACCTCTCTCTCTCTAACCCATATGTAGTAGCTAATAACTCAAAACGTCCGAGGTACCCCTCTATGTCATCGTCTTTCTCAACAAAATGGTCTAAATAAAACCCCATAGCTGATGTTGAGGCTCCCAGACTGGGCGTAGCATCTGAGGCAAAAGGGCTGGCACCATTTTCAGGAGCCTGGCCTTGTAGCTCCAGCTCCCTTAGTCGTAATTCGTGCTCCCTTTGCAACCTTCTATCTTCTGCCTCCCTTTCGGCCTTTTTATCTTCTGTCTCCCTTTGCTGTCGTTTTTCTTCTGCCTCTAATGCTTTAGCCTCCTTGTCAGCCTCAATCTGCAGCCTCTTAGCCTCAGCCTCAATCTGCAGCCTCTTAAGTTCTCTATCAGCCTCAATTTGTACCCTCTTCTCTTCAGCTAACCTACTATCTTCCCTTTCAATATACTTATCACATTCAGCCGTTACATATTGAATTAAAACCTGACCATCCATTCCCATATCCCTCGCCGTTAGCACAGCAGCTGATCTGAACTTAGCTAGCTCCGCCATCACACAAAATACAATGATCAAGGTAAAAATTCCAACCACTAAGTAATTCTAATTACTATAGTCTAAAGTAATTCTAATTAGCCAGTTAACTAATTAATTACCACTGGCTGTGAAGATTCACCAACTTTTAATTTCACTTTTTATATTAAGGGACACTTTTAATTTTTATAATTTGTTCCCCTTAATTTTAATTCTCCCACCAGGAGATCCTAATATTACTGTTAAGCTAATTATCCCTGGACAAGACCCCAATATATGTAGTGGATTTGATGGTACTGTATGGTTGTGATATTACCTAGTGTGATGCATGAGGTCAGCTGTGAAGGCTCCTGAGATAAATGTAGCTGTGAATTTACAGAAGGCCCTTCTTGCTACCACTTACGACCTCACACATATCTTTTTTTTTTCTAATGAATGTGGCTACGTTAAAAATCTAGGGTACTGATATGTAATGTGTTGTGGTAGATTACATACACACGCACACAGATATTTAATAAGTCTAATAATATTAATAAAATTTATAACACACTGAACTAACTCAAGCTGTTTAAAATTTTGATATTAAATTTTCTTTAAGTTTATTTGTTCTGAATCAAGGTTTTATTTTGGTCAGAACATATGAAAGGTTTTGAAATTATGCATGAAATGCAGGATGGCATAATAAATGAAAGGTGTGTACATATGTATTTTACAAGACTAGTTAATAATACTACTGTTTATATTTGTAATTTCTCTGGGAGAATGATTAATGGATGTGCTGTTGGGGTGGCTTCATCACTCCCAGTCTATGACTACCAAACATTGTCCATTTACTGATGGGAGGAATACAAGTTTATTTCCCAACATGGTATGTTCTAGTTGATGGGAATATAGTTGGTGTGTTAGTTAGAAAATAAGTTGGTGAATGTCCAGCAGGCCAGACGCTCACGTATCTTGACTGAGTAGTTCTGGTGCTGGAATCTGGTGGCCCCACCTCTCCGTGCTTGGGGGCAATATAGGCTGCTCTGCCAAAATACTAGACTGCACGGGTCCACACTTGTATTTTTCAACACAGCATTTGACACCACTTTGGTGCCAAATAAAAACTCACAGTTCTGAAATAAAAGTATTGGGTCGTGTGTCAGAACTCTACCTCCTGAGCCACTTCTACACACAACACTACACAACAACACCACATAGACGGGGTCAGATCTCTCTGACCATACAGCACATCTTACCAAGTTGGTTTCACATAGTATAAGTTCCCCAAGACTACATATTCTGAAATATGTTCATTAGCTTCCTGCCATTGAATAGGATAGGTGATATGTTCCACTGATCTCAACACTTGATCCGCCCTTCATAATCCTTGCTGGCGTTTATGTATTTTTGTTTGTCTCTAGACCCTGAACTGGGGCTGGGGATCTAGAGCGAATCCTTACTTGTTGCAAGGGATAGATTTTGATATGGCAGTATCAAATCACTCGAAACATTAAACAATATTAAAATATACAAAGAAATACTTTCAGTCTTACCAGAATTATGAATAGAGAACACAGTTATATGCTAGCAAAACTCAGCTGAGCTGCTGGCTCTAGTATGGCGTCCCTCTAAATATTGCAATTAGCTTCTGGGAATTACACCACTGAAGAATTACTGTGTCTTCTACTGGACAATTTATGTTGAATGGCAAAAATGCGCGTCTGAGCGCCGATAATATGATTATCTGTGGCCAATCACCGCCTTTCCCCCTTTTCAAATTTCAAACCTCCTACCAAAAGTCAATTCAGTCATACCTCAGTCAAGTATGTATTATTGTCTGTTGATCCGTCTGTCTCTACTTGCGTTTTTTACAAAAACACACTTGTTTATACATGCATTTCCTACACGAATCTGCCTCTAGAGTTATTTTTAGCCACAACTTTCCACTACTTCCCCCTCTCTTTCATTCATCTAGATTTTAGCACTTGAGTCTCAAGGCCGCAATTTTTTTAATTTAGTGACATTTTTTTAACAGTGCAGTCGCTCGTCTGTATGAACAACACAGTCTTTTGTCAATATCTTCATTATTATCTATCCGTCTGTATAAATGAAAGCATATTATTTCTCTGCTCAAGATGGGCCATCAGGCCAGCTAGGTTTTATATTCCTAACATTATTATTAAGAAAAAGTTACTTTTCAAGGTTAGTTGTTTTTTTGAAATATGTTCGAGCATCTTCTGTAATGCGTTTGCCGCTGAATTCAAATAAAAGGACTAAGTATCGTAAAAGCGTCCAAGAAATGACTGTTGCGTATAATAGCTAAGGTCCCTTTTGTCCATTTCTTTACCTTGTGTCAACTTGGGGACGTGAATTTTTTTCCTTTCCCCACCAATTGCGTCTTTTTAGCCTTGCTAGTTTCAAGCACGTGTTCAGTCATATTTTTCTTTTTGATCTCCGTTCTCATCCCGTCTACAAGGGTAAACGTTTTGCCTTCACGTCTAACAAGTTAGTTTCCATAGCGGGTAGTGACCCGCGGCATGGGTGATCATGTCTTCTAGTAGCTTACGCATTATTTTTATCCCTACATTTTATCTTTGGAGATATTTTAACGTTGTATCACGGTTAATTTTATCACACTCTTTTTACTTTCAATTCCAGGAATGTTTTCTATCATTTTAAGGAAACGATTTTGTTTCCAAACTGGAAGATTGTGTGCAGTGTAGACGGGTTTAACAGTGGATATTTCATCTATGGATACTGCTCTCATTTGTGGTTTGGTTGATTCTACAAAATTACTTCGTTTGAGTCTTTGCCTTCTAAGAGCATTTATTCTATGGCACATTGGGTGGTCTGTTAGTCTTTTGAATTTTTCGGCCTGTTGTCGAGCCCTGCAGTCTCTTCTATCTGTCATTGGCTGGAGGCATGTAATCTTTTCGAGTTCTTTTATAGGTGTTGACTTCATGCCTCCCGTTATAATTCTCATTGCTTGATTTTGGAGTCTGCTAATTTTATCGAAGTTTGTCTTAGCTGCTGTTGCCCATGCTGCCATGCCATACTCAAGAACTGGCCTCACTCGCCCTGTGTACAACGTCTTAAGCACTTTCTCATCTGCACCCCAAGTTGTTCCAGCAAGTTTTTTTCATAATTGCCATTCTTTGTCTTGCTCTCATTCGATTTCTGTCAACCTGTTTTTTCCAAGTCAGACGGCGATCAAAAATAATGCCTAGGTAGTTCGGATTTTCATTTAAATGAAGATTTACTCCGTTTAGTACTAGTTTGAAGCTCTGAGGTCTAGTTGAGAGGGAAAATACAGTTTACGTTGTTTTCTCTTCATTAATCTTCATGAGCCATGTTTTGGCCCTTCCAGTGATGTTAGTTATAAACAATACAAAAGAGAAAATAAAATGGACAAATACTAATATAAATAAAAATCAGCAACTGCAAAAGACAATAGTTATTTAAATTGAATACAAAATTAGTAAATAAAATGACACTAAATACCCCAATTATAACCAACTTTCAGGTTGAACAGGGTAGACCAAGATGGAACGAGAAGAGGCAATAATGGTCAGCTGTTAAGTGCCCGCTCTCCACCCATCAACTCATCAAAACAACAACAACAACATACAATTTCGCTACAGTCACAGCAGCTGGAGAATAGAGTTAGTGCTTACATTGTTTCTAGCATTTTTAAAAACTTTAGGCATTTTTAAGAGAAAGAAATAAGGATCATTCAAAACGCACTTAACTGTGATATTTGGGAGTTTCCACCGAATCTTCAGATCGAAGGTATTGATCTGCAATGCAGTGACGTGTAAATGACAAATACAGAGAGATGAAGCCGACAGAATTCTGTAAATGCCTTCAGAGTGACCAGTATATATATATATTTTTTTTTTAAATTACCCCTTCAGCTCAAAGTGAGGTCTATTGACTTTATTGTGTAAAATGTGTAAATTATGTGTGATCCCGGCCCTGGGGCTAAGACACTTTGATCTTAGCCAAAAGGCCGAGTCTAAAAATGGCATGTCCTGTCCTGTCCCACAATATTTTTTCTTACACTCTGGAAATTATGTTAACGTCATGCGCTTTTAGCCTGTGCACAAACTGCACGACGCTTAATATAGCGCCATTTTTTCCTCACCAAAGTTGCAGTTGTGTTTTAAATAATAAATAGAAAACACAAGTAAAATGTAAAAAATTTACAATATATTTTATTATTATTATTTCTAATTTGTCGCTTAACTGTTTCCCTTTGATAGAAAATAAATTACGTCCCTGAAAAAAAAAGCCAGCATTAATTTTTTTCCCAATCAAAGTTAGAGTGTGAAAATTATGTAAAAGTGGTGCGCTTATGACCATTGTACTAAATTTCACGACCCTTGAAATTGCGCGCTTTTCTTGCTAATATTCTTCAGTACCGGTATGCACAATCAACGTAAATGAAACCATCTTAAAACACGTCAGTAGATTCAAATACCTGGGCATGTTAATAACATTGCGCAGATGATGCATCTCATAAGTGAAGCGTCAGTGGAAGTACGAGTTCTTCAGTCCTGACACATGACAGTGGGTCATGAACAATTAGTAAACAGGTAGAAAAAGCATCACGTTAGCGCCAAGCGATACCGCCATTCCTTTCATCTTGAGACGTTGTCAGTTTCCTGTGATTTTGGCTTTTGCCATGACAATCAACAAAGCGCAGGGACAATCGTTTGACCATGTTGGTGTATAACTACCAATACCAGTCTTTGCTCATGGCCAACTTTATGTAGCGCTCACGAGAGGAAGGATCCCAACAAGTCTGAAAGTAATTATATTCAAATGTCCTCGCCAGGGCTCAAACCTGGATCACCCGATCGCCAGCGCAGTGTGGTAACCATTACACCATATGCCAGCGTGGCTCCCTATCAGCATGTAAAAGAAATAGCCACAAAAAACCTCCGCTGCAAGAGCAAGTGAATACTTGGTGCAGGCTTCCTGCAAGGGGACCCCCTGTAGTTGTGGCGTCATGCTCCGTGGGGAGCGCAAAAGAAAAAGTAGATAGTGAGTGATGAAATACCCTTGAGTTTACACTCTTCTTGGCCCGCGAGACCTAAAATATTTACTTTCCTGCTCCACCTCTGAAATAAGTTTGCCTACTCCTGATAAAAGATAGAACCTTCGGGGGCAGCATTAGTCATACGTTCTTGTAACATCTACTCATCTAGGAATATGGCCTTTTATTTTGTATTCCGGTGGGAGTGGCTAAGAGGTATGGCGTCCGCCTCGTATTCTAGATCTACCGGGAGCGTTCGATTGGCAGAGTGGTTAGTGCTCTGGTCTCTCGCGGCACAGGTGCCGGGTTCGATTCACGGTATTGACACGCTACAGTCTACCCAGCTGTAAATGGGTACCTGACTTTGCTCTTTGGTTAGGAAAAGAAAAGGCAGCGAGGAAGGGAACCGGTCACCCCACCTCTCGATGCTGGACCTAGTAAAGTGAAGTCTCTAACACTTCGCTCCTATACGGCAGTATCTGCTTTTAGACTACCTTTACCTTTACAATGAAGGGCGTAGGATGACATGCCCTTAGGCTGATTTTGACTTCTCATTTATCACCTTTTCAACTTCCTGAACTGTAATTTCCGTAAGTCATCAGTTCTGTATATTTTATCATTTCCTTTTTATGTTATGTTAAAGAGTTTTTCTCTTCTGTCTATTTGTTTGTGTTTCAGACATGTTCTTACTGTTACATTATAGAAGGTCCTGGCTACGATTTGAGTTGTTTGTTGGTCTGATTCTGCAAGTACATGTATTTTTATATTTGTCATTATAACGTTTTGGGTTTTTTCTAATTTAATTTTTCCCACACATTTGTAATGGAGTATATGGATTTGACATAAAGTTTGTATGTAAGTTTCGCTTTCTTGAAGTATTACTATTATTGTATGTGTTTCGTTTTTGTGTTCTTTTATATCGTTTAAAGTTTCTCGCAGTTGTATTTCTATTGTTTAAGATATTAATTTAATATTTTATGTATATTTATTTGTTTGTCACTCATTGTCACAGAACGTCCTATTCTTTTGTCCATGTTTCTGTACATCCTATACTTTATTTTTCTACGGCAGTATTTTGCCGAAAATATATCTCTTAGTCTAGGTGCCTCATCTGAAATAACACACGTTTCAAGGCTAACCCCATTCCTGGCATGTTTGTCCTTTGATTGTGGACAGTCAACGCTTAGTGACGGCGTGGGACAATACCGATTAAACCAACAGTGACAACTTTTGTTGGCCGGTCTCTTGTTTGCGCAAGAAGGGCAATTGATGTATTTTAATAAATACGTATTAAGATGTCTGACACAGACACTATTCGTATTTTTTTCCGGTCAGCTTAGTTGTCGATTGCCGCTTAAAGATAACGTGTTACAATTTTGAGGGAATGACCTGCAAAATTGACCATCCTGTGAATGTCCTGATTATTACAATATGGAGGAATTATGGCAATGCATATGACATAATTATTCCCGGCTAAGTCCCTTATCTTAGAAAACAGGGACACCTATGTTGAAGAATTAGCTACACTTACCATATATGGCAGTGTCAATAATTATAGCGATGTGTAAGTGTAATTAAACTAAAATAAGCGACCTAAACGGTAATTGGCTTCAAACTGAAAATAAACTAGACTGAATTGTGATTGGCTTTAACGAAAAATTAACATACAAACTTAAATGTCCTGTAGGCGGAATTTTTACTATATGACACTGAGCGGTTGAAACTCGTGACTTACATTCCAATTATCATCAGAGAAAGACGCCAGGATTAAGAGATAGAAGATTTACTAGGAAGTGATAGAAAGTAGAATTTCCTTTTGTGAAATTACCGTATATACTCTAGTATAAGTCGACCCATAGACTGTAGAACTTAAAAATCGTCTAAAATGAAGACCCGATTATAAGTCGAATGAGTTTTTCTTTGATTCCTGCATTGCATTGAAATTTCCTTGGTTATCTGCAAATTTTTTTCGCTTAACCTTTCCTGTTAAAACGCTTGAAATCTCCCCATTAATATGTAAAATGCATGTGAGAACACATGAAATCAGTATGAAAGATGAGAAAATGGAAGGGCAGACTGTGTCAACAGGTGCTGATATCTGTTCCTGAATCAGATTGATTTGCCCAGTTATTAATTTTAGTTACTGACCCATCATTTTGCGTTATTAATTCAGTATCCTGTGAATTATTTAAATATTTCCCTGACGTAACAGTTTTGTTTTCTCCCTCCACAGGCTTTGTTTCTTTTACTTACCTTTCCGTTCCACTCTTGCCGCGAAGCGTAAAAAATAAACCAAAAAAAGGGGGGGGGGGGGGTTGAAGTTTGCGTTCTTGAGTCAAGTGTGTCGCATTGGCTGTGGTGAGACCGTCTTGGTCTCCCCGTGCTCTGAGATCAGATCACCTACTGTTGTGGCGCATAGTGATGATGTATCGGACTTTGTTCTCATGAGATGGCCAAACCACTTAATTGTCTGTCCTCTCTGTATATTTGAGACAGGATGTAGTACCTACAGTTTTTATTGTTTGTTGTGTGCTTTAGTCACCTACTTTTACAGTTTTGTCATGCATTCTTTGCCTAATTGCTCCACTGTCACGGCCTTGTCTCACCAGTAGGGTAGTATTATGTTATTTTTAGTTGTTCTAGGTCTCCATCTGTTGTTTCACTTATTCCTTGAAAACTTTCTGTTTTCAATTATTCCCATTCATTTATTTTGAGTATTTTATGAACCAGGAATGTTATTTTATCGTCCATTTTATTATCTGTTCTGCTACTTATAATGTGTGCTGTATGCAGTGTTCCTGTATGTGCTCTCTTTATGGATAGGCACGTCTTTTGTATGATAAAGTCACCTTTGAGCTTGTAAAGTGGCCTAAAAATGGAGTCGTTTTTGTTATTTATTTATTTATTTATTTGGTTTTTTTTTTTTTTTTGGCACTCCTGAAATTTCACTGTAAATTTTTTTAAAGTTCTCCATTACGGTGTATTTTATTGTCCATTGAGTTTAATGTAAACTGTTTTTATTTATTCTATAGCGAATTTTGATAATTTTTTCACGAGTTTTCTTTCTTTCTTTTTTTTTTCTGTTAAATTCTTCTAAATTCTGTCCTACTCCTAGCAGTTGAAGACTTATGTGAAGTTGTCTACTGAATCAATGAGTTTTCTAAATTCATCTTTGTTATTATATTTTAATTTATCTAATTATTCTCTATAAATACGATATTAACTTTGAAATTAGCTTATATGAAACACTCATTGCTTAAGGAAAGTCTGGATGCTGCTGCTGTTGTTAATATGTTGTTGGTGTCTTTTTCAAATTTTCTTATAATTATCTTTATTTTTTGTAGTGAAATTTAACACATGTTTTCCCATCAATGATAAATATTACATTTTGTCGTTCACATAAGAATAACATTTCAGCTGTTGATTTTAAGTGATTTTTTTTGTTCTACTCTTAATTTTCTCAGCTATTGGAAATGTGATGAAAACGACTCTCGTGCAGTAACATTAATTTTTGTCACACTGACCGCATGTTAAATTATTTTTCTCTTCCTGCAGGAGTCAGCATGGTTTGTTGTCCACATATCTCACAAGATGATCCATCCTGGCATTACTTTGGCGAAGCATGCAGCCAGTTCCTTGTGGACTACGGTCATTGTGAATACTTTTTTATAAATATTTTTAATATATTATTTTATATTATTTAATTAATTTTTTTTTTCAACTAAAATTTTCATTCTTTTTTTTTTATTTTTTTTTTATTTTATTTTTTTTTTTTTTTATTCTTTTTTTTATAATTTTATATTTTTTTTTTTTTTTTCTTATATTTTTTTTTTTTAAGGCATAGTGCGTGGCTAATGATGTTAAATTAAAATTAAGCCTCTTTTTGTGTGTTCGATTGTATCTGCGGCGAGGAATGTTATATTATGTAAGTTGACGACAAAGTTACTTCAGGTCGTGATGCCTCAGAATAGTTATCTTACAGTTGTGGACCACATGATCAAAGAATAACAGCGCGTTTAGTAATGGTTATTAGAAATAAATTCCACAAAATAATAAAACATATTTACATTTTTATATATCTTTAAAATAAATTTCTCTCCTTTAAAAAAAAATGTGTAACTTTCATTGAAAAAAAAGGAGGTAAGCTGGTCGTCATAATTTATTCTTCATGGATTATTGCTTTTGACCTTTTTTGAATCGCTTTCTTAAATATATAAACATGTATAATTTTTTTTTCCTCATTTATTTGATACAGCAGATCTTGGAGCTAGACATACGTTTTCGCAACAATACTGTGAGATTGATTTTATCATGTGAAACCCGTATGCATCTTAATATGACGCCCAGGGTTATCAACTACGAAATGACCTAGTTTTACAGTGCTAATAATATACTGCGTATTTATTTATCATTCGCGGTGTGAGGCAGATTTGTTTACAATGCTAAAAAAAATTGCATGCGATCTCACACCGTGGATTAACTTGAGTTTTTGGATTTTATTTTTTTTTAAATAACTCTTGACAAACCTTGACAGTGGAAGTTCTTAACCAGTCATTGCCCACGATTTTCTTATTAGGAATTCTTCATCCTGGGTGCTTACGAGACATATCTGGTATAGAGTTAATTTTTATCGACCCATTCGTTGTTGTCTTTGAACGAACACGACAGCACGGATTGCAGAGAGAGAGAGGAACACAAATATATTTATATGCAACCAGTCATGCTGGTTTGTAGATCACTTTTGACCTTCTTAATCGTGGCGTTGTCGCTTGAAGCCCTCCTTACCGTTGTAACGTCAGCAAAGACAGGAGCTGGTGCAACAAGCGGCTCTGAAGGGCTTGACCCCCACGCCACGAAGAGCTCTCGACGAAAGTTTAGTCCTTCGGTCAGCAGCCAAGACGACAATTCAGCCATGTCCAAGAGAAAAGTGAACGCCGTTGCTAGCGTCAGTGCTAGATATCGGAATGATAGAACAACGACGAGCAGTGTATCGCGTGGAGGAGAATCGCAGTCCTTGATTGAGAGTAGTATTAGCACTGGTAGCGGCAAGGGCAACAAGAGGAACAGCGCTGGTAGCAAACACAACTTAGAAGAGACAAGAAGTTCGCCATTTTGGTCAGGTAGGCTTGAATGTAATATATTGTGGCTGTTTGTATTCATTTCTCAACTCACTTTACGGTTCCATTCTCATCTTTGCCTTCTCTACCAACAATCTTTCATCACTCATTTTAGAGACAGGTGATGGACTGACAGAGCGAGATAGAGAAGTGAGTTAATCATTTCTCCTTTTCCATCTCAAGGACCGTTCACAAATTACGTAACGCCGGGAGAGGGGGGGGGGGGGGGGGGGGGGGTTGGGGGGCGGGGGGGGGGGGGGGGGGGGGGGGGGGGGTTGCGCCGAGATGTTACGCTTTGGTGCGGGGGTTTCTGAAATGTTCTGGGTTTTTGTTACGCACATGTTATGGGGAGACTGAAAATGCAAAAAATTGCGTTACGTCATTTGTGAACGGCCCATTATAGAGCAAAGGACCATCACTACAGCTGACCCTTTTGCAGAAATCTTGCACCAAAGTATTTATGTGCTCTTGCAATGGTGATTTCTGTAACAATTTGTTTTACATAATGAGATTGCCATCCTCTTGTGCAATCTCATATTAGTCGCCTGGTGGAGACGTAGTTCTGTTATTTTGTTTATCTCCACAGGAACCCTTCCCACCTGTCAGGAACTACACGGGTGCGTGTTTGATGAATGCATGATTGTTTTATGTACATAGGCGGGAAAGCTTTATTTCCGAAGGCGGGAAAAGTTTTAAAATGTAATCATAAGTGACAGCCACCGTGTAATATTAGCATCATCCTCATTACCCTCCAACTCCACATAAAGCATGCGCCTTCAACAAATTCACGTCAAACATCCCTTCCTTTCAGGGCCGAATTTAGAACTCGAACGAACGAACTTTATTTTCGAAAGTTTAAGAATTGGGCGCGCAGGCCCGTCTAACATTCTGCCCTTCCACTATCATGTATATTGTAGGCTATATCCTTTCATCGCCACATATTACTTTAAGCATGAATTGAAAGGCATGGAACATTATAAAGGTAATATAACAGCATACATTTACAGTATGCAATCATAATCAAAATTAAGTGTTTTGTTTTTTTAAACAAGCAAGAAAGTAATGAAGAAAAACAAAACAAACAGAAGCAAAAAAAAAAAAGAAATAAATTTTAAAAATAAAATAAATAAATACTTACTTAGTCGTTCCCCTTCAACCGTGAGGTGTAGAGGTAATAAATACTCGTAAATAAATTAAATTAAATTAAAAATAAAACTTCGGAAGACCTAGGCTATTAAGATATTTTGGGGCCTCTGTCCATCTTCTAAAGGGTAAAACTAGAAAAAAACAAAACAAAAAACAATCGATTTCAGATAAATGTTTGTATTAAATTATAACAATATGTTAAAAAAGAAAAAAGTGTTCTTTAAACCCCCTAGATTTTGTTAAATAAGAGGGGCCTCTACAAAGAAAATATAGTTTTAAAAAGCGGGATGGAAGTATCTATTAAACTAACTGTTGTGCAGATACTAATGCGTTATGACTCCGTTGCTTTTTTTTATAGGGTGCCCCTGTAAGCCTGGGGCCCTAGTCTAATGGCCCTAATAAATAATCCAGCGCTGCTTCCTTTCAATATCTTTCGATGCCTTCTTCATTCTATTCATGTCGGTGTTTTTCTCTGTGTCTTTTTCTGTCTCTATGTTACTCTGCATTGCACGGTATATTTGTTGCTTCTTCTATGCTGCTGTTTCTGATGTGTTATATTATCATGTTTCATAATGTATCTAGTGTACACTTCGTCTTTGGTGTCATACTCAGCATCAGTAACAAAAGACAGTGTAGCTGGGTGAGGGCTTACAAAGAAATTGGGTGAGAAAAGAAAGGGGTTATTATGCAGAACGTTACCTCATTCACGGAGTGCGGGGTTTCAAGTATAAAATTCCTTCCAACTGCGGATTTTATTTTGCTGCAGTGATCACATTACGGGGAATACGGTAGTTGTTGTGGGTTCTTTGTTATTACATTTATACATTTTAGTTATGTGTAGTAACGCTGTATTCATTCGTTAAACGTATATGTCTTAAGATGAAATACGTAAGTGGTAGGCATTCGTAATAAGGATAGATAGATAGATAGATAGATAGATAGATAGATAGATAGATAGATAGATAGATAGATAGATAGATAGATAGATAGATAGATAGATAGATAGAGATAGATAGATAGATAGGTAGATAGATAGATAGATAGATAGATAGATAGATAGATAGATAGATAGATAGATAGATAGATAGATAGATAGATAGATAGATAGATAGATAGATAGATAGATAGATAGATAGATAGATAGATAAGTATTAGAACTAATATCGATAGATAGATACGATACTAAAACTAAATTTTAAGGGGTTAGATAGGGATATAGTTATAGAAATGATCTGACATTCTGTATAGTATGGGAATAGATCATTAGTAGTTCGATTAGTATCCTTTATATAAGGATAGATATTTTTACTTTGTAAGCATTTAATTAAATATTTATCATTGACAAGTATGTGGTAATATAACAATTTTGAAATATTTGCAATAACAAATTGAGCAGTTACCGGTAAATTTTAAGGATTAAAATAAAGATTAGATAGATTAGATATGGCGATAGATAGATATATTGTATGATAGAAGATAGATAATAGATAACCGATGATAAGAAGATAGATAGATAGATAGATAGATAGATAGATAGATAGATAGATAGATAGATAGATAGATAGATAGATAGATAGATAGATAGATAGATAGATAGATAGATAGATAGATAGATAGATAGATAGATAGATTAGATAGATAGATTAGATAGGATAGATAGAAAGATGAACGAGATAACGAAGTATATTTTATGTGAATAGGATTAACAAGAATTGGGTTGCATAAAAAAATGGGTACGCAGGCCTCTGTCTAACGAGGAACATTTCGTGCCCTTCTTCTCTCTGTCATCTTACAATACCGTATCCTTTCAATACTACATGTATTTTTAGCATTATATTTTTAATGTAGTTACAAAATTATCGAGGTAAAATAATATACAAATAATTTGTAACATCCAGACATAATCAAATTTATCTGGGGGGGGGAAATTATATAATTTTAAAATAGATTAACAAAAATTATAATCTATTAAAATTAAAAAAAAAAAAAAAACAAAAAAAAAAAAAATGTTGACTAACAAACACAATCAAAAACAATTCATACAGTAAATAAGACAAAATTAGAAACGTAATCAGATAATGGTGGACATGGCATATAATAAGAACTCCTGTGACAATTTGGAAAATTTTTCTGTTGCTGAAATAAATAGTTGGCCACTTCATGATGTTGTCAGCGCATGCGAAAAATATGTCCCACAGTTAGCAACTTTGAGTCCCAAGCAGATACTGGTTGGGGAGTGGGAGTTGAATTGTTTTGACGCCTCCACTATGCACGAGATCCAGTTTTTTTTATGACCTAATGTGAAATTACTTTAGTGAGCCGGTAAAGGGTTTTGACTGAAATAAATGAGAATCATGATATAGGCCCTCTTGCATTTATCCTTCCTCTTACTCATTTTATTGCTAGTATCCAGACATTCTCCAGTATACTTAATAAGGTAATTAGTTTTAGATAGATAGGTAGATAGATAGATAGATAGATAGATAGATAGATAAATAGATAGATAGATAGATAGATAGATAGATAGATAGATAGATAGATAGATAGATAGATAGATAGATAGATAGATAGATAGATAGATAGATAGATAGATAGATAGATAGATAGAGATAGATAGACAGACAAGACAGACAGGTGGGTGGATAGAAGGAAGTGTACACCGGGCAACATAAAAGTAAGATAAGTAACAAGTACTTCGGAGATTGGATCAAGGCCCACCTGAATGACATCATTGCCTCGCCGCACAAGTGAATGTTTGTCATGTTTACTAGACACGTGTATTATGGCTTTGTGCTATATGTTATTCAGCCTATACTGGTTAGTAGGAAAGTTTGGAACCAGTAGTGTCTGGATAAGTCAGGACTAAAATTCCATAGTCGTGTCGTGAAAGCAACTTCCCGGTACCCTAGTTATAGCTACTTTTTTTCAGTCCTTAGCTGGTAGATTATCGTAAGATGGTCACTATCGAGACGAGATAGCTTCATTCGGATGAACCTAGATAGAATCTCCTGAGTGCTATAATTTCTCTTACTTTTATGTTGTGTATTGTTCTATTTGTCTGTTTTTCTTTCTTTGTTACATGTTCCTACCCATTTGCATTACTTGTTGTTTATTTGCTTACGATTCATAGGTATCGGGTTTAGTTGGTTATTTATTTTAAATAAATCGAATGCAGGGAGCAGAGAGAGAGAGAGAGAGAGAGAGAGAGAGAGAGAGACTCTTAAGGTGGCCAAGAGGTAATTGAAATTTCCGAATAAGAAGATTCAGGTGTTACACCTGGGTCGGATAATCAGATAAGATCAAATCTAGTTCCGTCTACACATTGAAGGCTGGGTCGGATTAAAAGATGAAGAAATGTACAGCGTCGTTTAAGTCGGCACATGTGGGGACATTAGAGTAATCACTCTTGCTTGACGTTAAGTCCGCCTGTTGTATACTAATAACGGGCTTAGTGTCATTTTGTGCCTTCTTTACGAGATCGATGACTTAGTTTGTCAAATGTCTTACGTTAGCGGGTAAATGCGATTTATATTAAAAGTATTTGCGCCGTGTACATTAAACAATAGTGAGAGTTCTTGAGGGAGCCATGTGTGAACTGAAGATTGTCTCTCACGTAGCTATTTTGGGAAAACAAAATTAATATGTGGGTTCATTCTCTATTTGCTTAGAGTCGTGACAATGAAATAATGTAGGTGTCAGTCTTCTATGACAAAGGCACGGGCACACACATACTACACTGTATTTAGAAAGCTTGTTTTGAAAATACCTTAACATGTAGCTTCATTTTCATTTTAACACGGTAGAACTAGACATAATTCAATATACTGCTCTACGCATCTTGATTTGTGGCTAGTATTAACTGAGGCTATATACATTCTTTCCCTACTTTCTTACTTTTAAAATTCTTTCTTTCTGCATGTATTTCTGTTCTTACATTGCTTTGAGCATTAATCCAGAATAGTGAAAAGAAATAAACAAACCGGTTAGTCGAGAATTCAAAAATAGTACTTTCTGCTTTAACGAACTGATAAAGATTACTTTGTTTCAATAAGGTAAATGAAACATGTGCCACATAATAACTAATGCGCAAACGTGTATTGGCGATACACACACAAAATTGTTGGTAATTGTACATGAAAATTAACACATTGTGGCAAGTCAAATCTTCGATCATTACATTTTTCTATGACCTCCTTTATTTTCTTTCCTTTGCCCTCTTTTTTTGTTTGTTTGTCTTACCCACTCTTTATCGTTGTTTCGCTTTCATCATTCAAGGTTTTCTTATCTTGTCTTGTTCTACTTTGTTACTCCATAATTTTACCTGAGTGCTTGACCTGTTTTGAAGCAACATTGACTTATGTTTGTTTAGGAGTGTCGTGAAACGTGTGTGTAAACCCACTTCTTTGTTAATACATATGCACAGCCAATCCACGTTCAACAGACTGAGACAGATTAAATTACACGAAGTATACGCCATCTTGTTCCCGCAAGATGGCGGAAGACAGAATAAAATTAGGCATAAGCCCTGTTTTTCGGAAATGGGTCATGGAAAGTACGAAATCGTTGGCAATAAAAATGTATCAAATCGTCGAGAACCAATCAAAAGAGTTCCTTACGCACTTGCAGATTCCCTGCGTCTGCCTATATAAACGGGCGCATTTTATTTAACAAAAACACACACAAACACGAAGGCCAGCTAGACCGACTGGGGGAAGAGAAAGCTGTCAAGATTGATTTATTGCTTATCTGCGTGACCGGGCACTCTTGCTTCATTAAAGTCGAGTCCAAATCTGGCTTGTATTAATCTTAGAGGGTTTATTCGTGTCATCCAACCTGAGGTCGTATGTTCGGATCAATCCAGCTGCCTGGAACTTAGTGGTTGTATCGGAGCTACATCCTTAGTCCCCCTCAGTCTTGGGTGGGCTAAAGGAACGATCATCAGCGGGTGTTGTGTACACCAAACTAAGAAGGACAGAACTGTTTTAAGAGATGAGTACACATTAGTACCATTTCCGTCGGCAAGTGTGAGCATTTAACTGTCAATGAAGAAAAAGTGATTTAGCGTAGTGAGAGACAAGATTAACAGCACAGCTGATAAATTTTCTTTAATTGATTAACAGCACAGCTGATATCTATAATTTTGTTCCTATAATTGGAAGACTTGTTGTAATATATATATATAATATATATATATTATATAATATATATATATATATATATATATATATATATATACATATATATATATATATATATATATATATATATATATATATATATATATATATATATGTAAACTTACAAATCCATTACATTTCATCTTCCAACATCCACCCTTCAGCACAAGAGTAGATAGTGTATATACTTAATAAATAAGGAAATTGTATTTGAACGACTTGTCAAGTTTATAATTGTTAAGTGAAATCTGTTTCCTTGTTTTAATATCACAGCTAGTTACACAGCAGAGTGGCATTTTATGACTGTCTCCTCTCTACTAATTTTTCGAGATCAGATCATTCACAGCCGTAACTAATTTGTGATACCAGTAGTTCTCTCATACACTGGGACTTCACCATTTACAATAAAAACCATCAAGCTACACCGAGGGCTCGTTCCTGGGATATTTCTATATATCTTGAGCCATACTTAGTCTATTCATCTATCTACTAACTCTATCTTGTGCCACCATAAATAACAAAAGAAACAAATGTTTGAAAAAATTCATAAAAAGGATTTTTTATTGTTTTCTTAGGAGGAGTACCATTTAGTACTCAGTAAATAGTTGATGCTCACAAAGTTGCACGGAAATTATTTGTTCAATTAAATTAATTAAGTTTAATTACAATAATTTGGATATAGTAAAATTACATACCCTCTCTAAGTAACGTCATGGCTGATCTAGTGAAGTTCAGAACTGCGGTCATGCAGATGGGTAAGGAATTAAATATGACAGGTGATGCTCTTATTCAGTATGTCACAACAGAAGTGGACAAACACATGGATAGAGAGGAAAGGAAATTGCAAGTAGAAGCTGACAGAGAAGCCAAAAGACTGGAAGCTGAGAGAAGCCGAAAGACTGGATGCTGAGAGAGAAATCAAAAGATTAGAAGTTGAAGAAAGGAAATTAGCAGCTGAAGCCAAGAAATTGGAGGCTGAACATGAGGCAAAGAAAATTGACGCTGAGGAAAGGAAATTACAAGCAGAGAGAGACCATCAGTTGAGATTAAAAGAGCTTGAAATTCAGGCAACTACTGGCAATAATGGTGGTAGCTCACCTCACTCTGAGAGTAGCTCCAGCTAGAGCACCTCAAGTGGGGCCATGAATTTTCATCTGGACCCATTTGTTGAGAAAGAAGACGCCAATGAGTCGTACCTGGATAGATACGAAAGACTTGCCATTACCTATGGCTTAGTGAAAGAAAAGTGGAGTCTTAAACTATCTCATGGATTGAGAGGTGTAGCCTACGATGTATATTTGAAGCTCTCAAGAGATGACCAGGAAGATTATGAAATCCTGAAGCAGGTATTGCTTGTGAGATACGAAAAGAGCTCAGAATCGTATAGAAAGAATTTCCGAACAGCTAAACTTCTTCCAGGAGAAAACTATCACCAATTCTCTGCTAGACTGGAAACTTATTTGGCAAAATGGAGTAGTTTAGGAAAGTGTCAGGATCTGAAAGAAATGATAATGATGGAGCAAGTGAAAGAGTCCATGCCTCAAGAAATGAGGAAGTTTATCATGGAACAAGGAGCCGAGAAATTGGAAGATATTGTAACTGTTGCTGAGAGATATCAAGCAGCTCAGGCAGAATTATTAGGAAATAAGAAGAAGCAGGGTGAAAACTTCAAATCGTCACAAAACTATTCCAAATATGAACAAAAGGGCCATACCACAAGGAACAAACAAAGATTTGACCAAAAGGACAAATCCCTCTAAGATCAGATAAGACACCTTACCGGAAGGAAGGAAAGTGGTGTAAAACTTGTCTAATGAGTAACCACAATACTGCGGACTACAGAAGGAAGAATCCTCCTCATCACGCTGCATGTCTTACAACAGGGAAGCCGGGAAGGAAGGAACTGGCAGTAAGTCACAAGGACCACCATCATCCCCTTGTCTGTGAGGAAGTGACCGTGAATGGCACTCAAGTACTGTGTTTATATGACACAGAATTGGACTTTGATTCAGTTGTGTGCTCCTCTCTAGTGAGTCCTGACCAGATAACCACAGAAACAGTGGAAATCAGAGGACCGATCAAGGGAGCAAGAACCATGACATTACCCATAGCCCGAATCAACATAAGATCTCGCTATGTGGAAGGAGAAATCAAAGCAGCAGTGATGGACGACCCTATTTACCCTTTGATTCTGGGGTGTGGGTATGTTTTCCTTGGAGAACTTATAAAACCTGTAGTTATGGCAACAGTCCAGACCAGGGAAAGCTCCAGGAAAATGGAGGAAAATCCTATCAATACTCATCCAGGAGAGATGAAAAAGGCTCAAGCAGCAGACAGCACCTTGAAGCCTTGTTTTGGCAAATTACCTAAAGCTCATAACCCTCCAGAGAAAGGAGACTTTTACATGAAGAATGGCCTACTCTACAGAAAAGCTGGAACAGGACATAAAGGGCATGGACAGCTAGTTGTGCCAAAATCTTACAGGGAGAAAGTTATGACGCTAGGGCATGCTATACCCTTCAGTGGACAAAGGATAGCCTGTCACTACTTTTGGCCAGAAATCACAGAGGACATAAAGAGATATGTACGATCCTGTCCAGAATGCCAAAGAATAGCTCCTAAGCATAGGACTGCACCAGCAACATTTGGAGAAATGCCCATTATAGGAACCTCTTTTGAACGTGTTGCAGTGGATATTGTTGGACCCCTTACTAGGACCAAGAAGAGAAATGCTTACATCTTAACCTTGGTTGATACTTGCTCTATGTGGGGAGAAGCAGTGGCCATGTCAGCTATAGATTCAAAGCATGTGGCAGAGGCCCTGTTGACGATATTCACCCGATTAGGTTTCCCGCATCAGATATTGACTGACAATGGTTCCCAGTTTAAGGGAAAGCTAACACAAGTATTCAGGATATTTCAAGCCAGGCACTATCATTGTAGTCCCTACCATGCCCAAGGGAACGGTCAAGTAGAGCGGTTCAATTGTACGCTAATTTCAATCCTTAGAAAGCTGGCGAGTGAAAAACCTGATACTTGGGATACATACTTACCCGCTGCACTATTTGCATATAGGGAAGTACCCTACAATTCAACTGGAATGGCTCCAGCTACATTGTTGTTTGGAAGACCAATAAAAGGTCCACTGGAAGCATTGCCGCGGACATGGGCTGATGAAAAAGCAGAGGAACCAGTGACTTCCTCATACCAATACGTCAACGAGTTGACATCTCGATTGAAAACAGGTTGGAAACTGGCAAATGACAACTTAAGACAGGCTAGGAGGAAGCATGCTGCGTACTACAACAAAAAAGCAAAGGATAGGGAACTGGAGGTGGGTGAAAAGGTGTTATTACTGTTGCCAAGCAGCAATAATAAATTGCAGATTGGATGGCAGGGACCCTATGTCATACTGGAAAAACTTTCCAGGACCAATCATAAGATTGACAAGAAAGGAAAGGAGAAGGTGTATCATGTCAATCTTCTTTAAAATACTATGACAAGGAATCATCAGAAGTTACACATATCATGACCCTAGCCATTGCAACAGAAAAGCATGGTGAACCACTTCACTCTATGGAATATCCACTCATAACTACAGAGGGTTATGTTCAAGTAAACGTTAGTAAACATTTAACTCCAGAGCAGAAGAAGATGGTTCAGAAAGTGTTGGAAACCCATGCTGATGTGCTCACAGATAAGCCAGGTCGTACGAATCTGTTAGAGTACGACATGAAGGTTACTGACCCTACACCAGTATGCATGAGAACATACCCTATACCCTATGCGAAAGCCCAAGCACTAAGGGAGGAAGTTGATTATCTGTTGAAGGAGAAAATTATCTCAAAGTCAGACTCTCCCTATAGCTCAAGTGTGGTGCTATTAAGAAAACCGAGTGGTGAACACAGGTTATGTATTGACTACAGGAAGCTAAATGCTATCACAGAATCTCAGGTGGACCCATTACCTGACACCAACCAGCTGTTCTCTACACTGAGTAAAGCTAGGTATTTATCGAAGGTAGATCTAAGCAAGGGATACTACCAAATACCAGTGAAACCAGAAGTTAGGAAAATGCTGGCATTTAGTACATCAGACGGACACTACGAGTTTAATGTACTACCCTTTGGACTGAAAAATTCTCCCAGTATCTTTTCAAGAATGATGAGGAAATTTTTGGAACCTCTACAAAATCCCCATATCACTAACTTTATGGATGACATTCTTGTTGCTACAAACACATTTGAAGAGCATATAGTAGCGCTCTCCATGTTGTTTGACAGACTGAGAGAAACTGGATTGACTGCACGTCCAACCAAGTGCTAAATCGGTTGTAAGGAGTTGGAATTCCTAGAGCACACTTTCTACAGTTCATTTGTCTCCTGACCCAAAGAATATAGAGAAGTTAAAGAAGGCATCCAGACCTCAAACGAAGAAAGATGTCAGATCATTTGTGTCATTATGTGGGTTCTATCAGAAATACAAACCCCACTTTAACTCTCTGTGTGCACCATTAACTAACTTAACTAAGAAAGGACAGCCTGACAAAATCAAATGGAATGCTGATTGTGAAAAAGCTTACACGGAGCTAAAAGCAAAACTCACCAGCAAACCCATCCTTACGCTACCCGATATCACACAGGAATTTGTATTAAGGACGGACGCTAGCAGTATAGGTATTGGTGCAACTCTCTTGCAGCAATCAAAAGTCCAGCCAGAGGAACTTTTACCAGTCGCCTACGCCAGTAGGAAGCTGAATGCAGCTGCTGAGTTGAATTACTCGACAATAGATAAAGAATGTTTGGCTCTAATTTGGTCCATCGACAAATTTTCACCTTACCTGTATGGGACACACTTCATTGTCCAAGGCGATCACTAGCCTTTAACATTCTTGGCTGCATCTAGAAAGTTAAATTCGAGATTGTTAAAGTGGAGTCTGCTTCTGGCGCCTTATTCCTTTACCGTGAATTACATTCCGGGAAGAGACAATGTAGGAGCTGATTTTTTAAGTCGACACCCTATTACTCTGGAAGTACAGACGAGAAATGATTAACTACAGCAGGTGTTTACACGTCAGCTATGACAGGTCACAGCTAGGAAAGGATGGGGCTATGTCGTGAAACGTGTGTTTAAACCCACTTCTTTGTTAATACATATGCACAGCCAATCCACGTTCAACAGACTGAGACAGATTAAATTACACGAAGTATACGCCATCTTGTTCCCGCAAGATGGCGGCAGACAGAATAAAATTAGGCATAAGCCCTGTTTTTCGGAAATGGGTCATGGAAAGTACGAAATCGTCGGCAATAAAAATGTACCAAATCGCCGAGAACCAATCAAAAGAGTTCCTTACGCACTGGCAGATTCCCTGCGTCTACGTATATAAACGGGCGCATTTTATTCAAAAAAACACACACACAAACACGAAGGCCAGCTAGACCGACTGGGGGAAGAGAAAGCTGTCAAGATTGATTTATTGCTTATCTGCGTGACCGGGCACTCTTGCTTCACTAAAGTCGAGACCAAATCTGGCTTGTATTAATCTTAGAGGGTTTATTCGTGTCATCCAACCTGAGGTCGTATGTTCGGATCAATCCAGCTGCCTGGAACTTCGCAGGAGCATAGTGGTTGTATCGGAGCTACATCCTTAGTCCCCCTCAGTCTTGGGTGGGCTAAAGGAACGATCATCAGCGGGTGTTGTGTGCATCAAACTAAGAGGGACAGAACTGTTTTAAGAGATGAGTACACATTAGTACCATTTCCGTCGGCAAGTGTGAGCATTTAACTGTCAATGAAGAAAAAGTGATTTAGCGTAGTGAGAGACAAGATTAACAGCACAGCTGATAAATTTTCTATAATTGATTAACAGCACAGCTGATATCTATAATTTTGTTCCTATAATTGGAAGACTTGTTGTAATATATATATATATATATATATATATATATATATATATATATATATATATATATATATATATATATTTATATATATATATATATATATATATTATATATTATATTATATATATTATATGTGTAAACTTACAAATCCATTACATTTCATCTTCCAACATCCACCCTTCAGCACAAGAGTAGATAGTGTATATACTTAATAAATAAGGAAATTGTATTTGAACGACTTGTCAAGTTTATAATTGTTAAGTGAAATCTGTTTCCTTGTTTTAATATCACAGTTAGTTACACAGCGGGGTGGCATTTTATGACTGTCTCCTCTCTACTAATTTTTCGAGATCAGATCATTCACAGCCGTAACTAATTTGTGATACCAGTAGTTCTCTCATATACTGGGACTTCACCATTTTCCTGCAGAAATTCTATTTCTGTATTGTCAGTACTATACTGACCCCATTTACAATAAAAACCTCACACTACAAGGGGGAAGTTGTTTACATTATGTAACCGCTTCTGCACAGACAGAAAAATATGGCTATTAATTTTGCACAAGATGGCATGGGGTGAAAACCCTTATTTATTTTCAGAGACGCGCAGCGAAGGGGTGAACTTGCCACATGACCGAGTAAGAGTCTACACTGAGGGACACTCCCATTGTTAACTCCGACTTCTTGTCTGCGACGATACACGCTACATGGTTGCCGCATGATCAGGTGCGAGTACGCAAACATGACATGATAAAATACACGGCAGATCTCACTGGGATGCAGGAAATGGTCATCTTGCTGAAGATTAAGACACGGACAGAGATGTAATACTTCCAGCAGATGGACTTTGCTGTGATAAACAATTACAAGAAAATAGCATGTCGGAGGAAATTATAATGTTAGATCTGTGAAGTAGTAAGTTTTTAAACAGGACAGGCGAAACAGAAGGAGCAAGACCTTATATTTCGGCGGTAATGCTGCAGGTAACCACTCCATTCGACTTTAAGACCCGTCTGATGTAGGCGTCTAGCGTAGACTGTTGGCAACTTGAACCACAGTCTTGTACCACAAACTGAAAGAAAACAAATGTTTCTTCTAAGTATCTGGTCTCCTGATATGAGAATCAACGCTTTCCGCTTCTTTTCCACCACTTCATCTTTCCCAGAAACTTTACCCTCCCAGAGCATCAATGTTAAACTCAATGATTCGGATTAAAGTGCGTCTCGACAGCGGAAAACAACAATTGCATTATTTAAACATGTTTGAATATACACATAAATTTAATAAAATGTTAATATAATAAATATATACATCATAATGTCATCATCATCGAATGTTGAATAATAGAGAATTGTTTATAAATTGTGACAGCAGCAAACATTTCAACAAATTCATGCAATCGGAGCTTTGTTTGAAGTATGATAGAGAAACAGGGGAAGGATTCAAAGCGTTGGCTACTACCAATTTTACAGTGACACCGCTTTTCAGGAGCTGTAATATCTCGCAGCAAAAAGGCAGCAAATGATTGATACTATCTTTATACGAACCACTGTGAAACGTTGACGCAAAATGAAGCAAAAACATCACAAATGGGATGTGAGATGCCTGAAACAGTGTCATTAAGACAAGAAGCAACACATTTAGAATACAGCAATACAGTAAATGTTCTTACATTCAGCCAGATAGAAATGACATATAGGAACAAAAACAGCAATGATTTGGCTGTCTAGTAATAATGCAACAGAACGAACCAGCAAAAAGTTAACTTCTGTACCAAATATCAGCTTACACTTCAATGAAAGTTTCAACTAGTCACGTTTATATTTAGGAAGAAACTGAAATAGTAGCGAAGGCTAGTAATACATCTTGTATGAGTAGAAGAGATATAAATGGCAGGTTGAGGAAAAATGACCTACATACTACAAAATAGAATGAGATACCATTATTCAATAAGCTAGAAATCAGTACCGTTGAGTGTCATTATGGCACAGATACAATTACTGCTCAATATCTGCTGCCGGAGTGCTCTACGTAAAGAACAGAGAACGCGCTTATGACCGTTTACTGGGTCCTGCTCGGTACACGCTGTATGGAGATGTCAGGAACCTTTGGCTGACCGCTACTGTCCTCAAGCACATTCTGGTGGTACTGGAAGGATAAGATATAGTGGAACATCTCTTAAAGGGAAAGCTTCATCTCTGATTTGGATATTGTTTTGTTTTTTTAATTTATCACTTTAAATTTTTTAATGTGTAATTTTTAAAGAGTGTAAATATTAAAATTCATTGTAACCATGTTTCTGCCAAATTCAATAATCCAAATTGTATTTTTCAACCTAGAGGTAATTGAAAATAGTTTTTGAAGTATGAATGTAGCAGCCAGAACACAGCTAGTTATTTACACTTAAAACTGACTTTAAAAAAATTATTTACCAATTTTTCACATATTTCTCGGATATTAGTGAAATCAACCTATCATAATAATATTTCTGGAATATATGCACTTTAATACAAGATAACATTTCATTGGCTGAAAAAAAGATTTAGGTTACCACATTACCATCATCAGCAGTCGAGCTATAATTCCTGGGGGTGGGGGGTCTCTCTGATGAGACAGTGGAAGACTAGGACTACTGCTGCACGTATCGTAAAATGCGACTAGTATGAAGTTGGGCAGGGAGGGCTGGCATCGTTATCGTGTAAAACAAATCGCTACGAAAATCATCACTGCAAGAGCATATTGACGCTTTGATGCATACTTCCTACAAGGTGCACCAGCTGAAGTGATGGCTCTAGGATCTATGAGGAGCGACAAGGAAAGTGATGGTGAGGATGACTAGTCTGTATGCTTGCCAGACTTCGGTGTCCAGTCTCTAGAAGTCTCAATCACGAGAACAGTAAGTGTCTATTATTAGCACAGATATGTAAATGATATCACATAATGTGATCTCCTCCTGGGTAGGGGACCATCCAACTCGTGGACATTGCACCACACGCCAACAAGTGGGTCTGGTTTGTTTTACCAGTGTGGAGCCCGCGGAGTTGGGAAAGCCCTCTGGGTTTGCAAGAAAGCCCTGTTGGGAAAGCCCTGGAACTCTCCATCAGAGTACAGAGTGAAAACTTAAAATCCCTGGGGATCGAAAGAAGAAGAAATCACATGATATTTTGTTAAAAGCATTCAATAAGTATTTTCCGTGTGGCCTGAGCCAACAAACATGTTTAAAGAAAGAAAAGTGGCTTGTGAAGTCAACAATGCCCCATCAAGTTGGCAGGGCAACTGGGGAGATTACAGAAACAATATGACAACTGTTACCTTAGTTATGTGGTAAGAGTAGACTAATATGAGGTGATTCTTGGCGCTGGAAACCTCATCACATTAATTATCATATTAACTTAGTAGGTCACATCTCGGAAGTACCAGTTCAGTGTTAGAAAAAAAAAAAAAAATGGGTATACATAGGCTGTATATACAGTGGGACAAATGTGCTAACATGATGTTTAAATACCAGTAATAAAACAGTCAGCTTCGTTTGTTTGTTTGTTTTTTGTAAATCAGAGGGAAGGGATTAGATCGGGGAAGGTGAGGCAATGTATAGAAGGCGGTGGAAAATATACAACTGGACAAAAGTTAAGGGCCGCCATTCAGTTTAGACAAGGTTTATATAATTCTTCCTGAGCAGGGTCGATTTTCCAAATGTCCGGTAGCTTGAAATCTCTCAAGAAGTCTCTGAATGGTAGAGTGGGACACTGTTAAACGTCTTGTAACATGACGAACAGATTGACCATCCTGAATCCATGCCATGGCTCGACCACGGTCTACAGTGCTGAGACTTCTCCTTGGTGGCATGGCTAATGCAGCGATCATTTCGACCACTTGTCATTACTGATTTATTGCATACCAACGGTGAACACTCTTTACCGATGATCATCTTCCACGTGCATTCAAATTCAACTCACTTTTTCACCTTTTGAACTAGTGGGGCGTGTTGCAAAAACCACGAGTTTTTGCAGCAACAATGGCAATTTTCACGTGCGGGTTAAAGTGACCCAGTTTTTGGACATTTAAAAAAAATTAACCTAGTGCACACAGACATTTTCACTTGTCTTTACAGTTTGCCAATCAATTATATAAACCTTGCCTAAACTGAATGGCGGCCCTTAACTTTTGTCCAGTAGTATAATTAGGACGCATGTACGGGTGATCGATAATATTATAACATAACGTATAAAAGGAGCAGTCAAGTACACTGAGAACAACAGTATGGGTAGTAGACAGGTGCAAGATATTCTACAACCTTAACAGTCCTTTCTTTCCCCCCCCCCCCCCACCCCCACCCCCAATCATATCTTTTTTTTTTTTTTTTTTACTGCGCATACTAGGTTACTGTATTTGAGTGCAGAAAAATTGACTATTGATTATTCCCATCACGAAGGTAGTGTACTTCATATACCGCATTGTTCACTGAGAAATTCCATGTTATCTATGTAGTTTGTATTCTGCCACACTCCCCTGCCCCCTTTTTTTGTCGGGGGGGGGGGGGGGGTTTTCTTTATTTTATGGGTCATTCTCCTTTTTTTTTTTACGCTGCTTGGGAATGATCGAGCCACCACTGCCTTATGCCACCTTTTAGAAAGCCCACGTCAAAGCACTTTATACCATTAGTAGTATTTTCTGTCGCATTTTTGTTTAGCATAATGAGATTTTCAGCCTCATATGCTGCCTCACATTAGTTGCTTGTTACAACGTGCCTTAGGGAGCACTGGTTCTAATCTCCCTTCCACTCCTCACAGATCTCTCCGGACAGCGCACGGGGGTGGGCTTGTCCTTTGATTTTAATTTTTCATTTTCAGGGATTGCTTTTCATTTATCGTACCCTTCTGTTAGTAACGTGGGCTTCTTCGCAATTTCTTGCACGCTTTCAGTGCATTGTACACTTAATCCAACTTTGTATTTATTTATTCTGTTTTAAGCTTGTGTTGGTCTCTGGCAGCAAAGGTACCGGATTTGATTCACGGTATCGGCACGCGCCAGTCTCAGTCAATACCCATTAGCTCCCCGAGGTGCATAGGCCTTCAACAAACACATGCCAAGTCTTCCGGTCCGGTGCCATCCGCTCAAGTTCTTTCCTCATCATTTTCACCTCTGTTTCCAGTTCTCGTCTCCATGTGTTTTTTGGTCTACCTCTGTCTCTCTTTCCCTGTGGATTCCAGAACAAGGACTGCCTTGTAATGCTATCAACAGGGTTCCTCAGTGTGTGTCAATATCCACCGCCAGCATCTTCTTCTCAACTCTTGTTCCACTGGCACTTGTCTGGTTCTTGTCATAATTCCACATTTGTGACTTTGTCATACCATTTCAGTCCTTCTATTCTACGCAAGCACCCGTTTATAAAAGTCTGTAGCTTTTTGGTTGTTGTTTTTGTTGCTCTCCATATCTCAGAGCCATACAATAGGACTGACTTGACATTTGAGTTGAAGATTCTTATTTTCGTGTTGGATCCGATTTCTCTTGATCTCCATATATTTCCCAATGCAATGAAAGCTCCTTTTGCTTTTTGTATCTGTTGTGACTTCTCATCTAGAATTTTCATTTTCTCTTGCATCTGATTATGGTTAAGGGACAGAAGAGCCAAGTCATCTGCAGCTGTTTAGTCAGATTCCACTGGATTCCATTTCTACGCGCCAATCTACCCAGCTGTAAATGGATAACCGACTTTGATCTTGAGTTATGGAAGGACAAGGCAGCGAGAAAAGGAACTGGTCACCCCACCTCTCGATGCTGGACCTAGTATATTGAAGTCTCTAACACTTCACTCATCTACGGCAGTATCAGCTATAGGACTGTTCTTCTTCTTCTTCTTCCATCCTTAGCCAACGACCGGCAAAGCAGTCAGTGGCCATTACGCCTAGTGGCGTCTTAAGGGCAACAGCGAATAGATTTTCTTTGCCGCTGTTCCCATCACGCCTAATGGCGTCTTTAGGGCAACGACAAATCAATCCCTTTGTTGTTGTTTCCGTAATCAAAGTGACTGGCAAACGGGTGATCAGCCCGTTGGGCTATAGGACTGTAGCGGGAGGTTATTTAAAATTATTTATATGCCTCTTGTCTCCATTTCTTTTCTTGCTGGCAATAGATTGGGTTATGAGATCATCGACAACACACAACAGAAATGGAATCCAGTGGACTCTGACTAAGCAGTTGGATGATCTGGATTTTGCTGATGATTTGGCTCTCCTGTCCCATAACCGTAATCAGATGCAGGACAAATTGAAAACACTCGATGAGAGGTCACAGCAATTGGGTCTGAAAATACACAGGGAAAAGACAAAAATAATGAGAATAAATGCAGGTAATGAAAACAGGGTTGAACTTGAAGAAACGCCAATACAAGATGTAGAATCATACACATATCTTGGCAGTAATATAGACAAAGTTGGAGGGACAGACAGCGATATCAAAATAAGAATACAAAAAGCAAGAGGAGCTTTCATTGCATTGGGAAATATATATGGAGATCAAGAGAAATAGGATCCAACACGAAAATAAGAATCTTCAACTCAAATGTGAAGTCAGTCCTATTGTATGGCTCGGAGACATGGAGAACAACAAAGACAACAACCAAAAAGCTACAGACTTTCATAAATGGGTGCTTGCGTAGAATAGAGGGATTAAAATGGTATGACAAGGTTACCAATGTGGAACTGATGACAAGAACTGGACAAGTGCCAGTGGAACAAGAGATGAGAAGAAGACGATGGCGATGAATAGGACACACACTGAGGAAACCTGTTGATAGCATTACAAGGCAGTCCTTGTTCTGGAACCCCCAGGGCAAGAGAGGCAGAGGAAGACCAAGAAGTACATGGAGAAGAGAGTTGGAAACAGAGGTGAAAATGATGAGGAGAACATGGAAAGAACTTGAGATGATGGCACGTGACAGGAGGACTTGGCATGTGTTTGTTGAAGGCCTATGCTCCTTTGGGAGTGGAGGGTTATGAATGAATGAATATTTGTTGATTTTAATATTTAGAACAGAAGTGGGTTTACATGCTTTTAGCGTAACTGTGGGCAGCCGAAATACGCATATATCTCCGTAAATGAGAACTTCCTACCGTTCCATCTTATATGCAGTTATACACCATCCTTCCCTGTACTGAAATGTAAAATCCTTTTCATACGGATTCCCTTCTGTTTTTATTTATCGTTGGCGATTTCCTCTGTCCGATACACATTTCGCTGATACGCCGCCATTTTGAAAGCGGTCGTTCGATCGTAGACGGGTTTATAAATCTAACTGATCCCGTTTGCAATGACTTGAAACCAATTTTGCGACATAGCTCCCCCATATTTTAAGCTGGATGATATCTAGCTTAACTATTGGGTACAAGACAATTGCAAATCGACCATTCCGAGGTTAGTTTTCCTTCCTTCTATCCTCCTCAAGCTCTGTGGGATGACGACTAAGAAAATCTGCGCCCACATTCTGTTTTCCCGGAATATATTCAATAGTGAAGGAATATGGCTGAATCAATAATGACCATCTTAGTAAGCGAGTATTTGCATGACGTGATGAGGCCAAAAATGACAGGGGTTGATGATCGCACTGGACCACAAATGGCTTGCCATACAAATAGGGTTGAAACTTATTGATGGCCCACACCAATGCTAAACATTCCCTCTCTATAGTAGAGTAATTCTTTTCTGCCGCGTTCAACTTGCGGCTGGCATAAGCAACAGGAAACAGTTCCTCATCCTGGGTCTGAGATTTTTGCAAAAGCGCGGCCCCAATTCCTACATTGCTTGCATCAGTCCGTACTATAAACTCTTGCGTCAGATCTGGTAACTTCAGAATAGGCCTACTAGTGAGTTTATGTTTAAATTCTGAATATGCATGCTCACACTCTGCAGTCCACTTTATTGTGTCCGGCTTCCCTTTCTTTGTCAGATCCGTCAAAGGTGCACATAAGGTATTGAAGTCTTTGATGTACTTTTGATAGAATCTTCCTAAGGATACGAACGACCTCACATCCTTTTTTGTCTGTGGTCTAGGTGCATTCCTTAACTTTTCTATATTTTTGGGATCAGGAGACATGTTTCCATGACAAATTTATGTCCCAAAAATTCTAATTCCTGACATCCGATTACACACTTTGTTGGACGAGCAGTCAAACCTGCCTCTCTGAGTCTACCCAGTAACATTGATAGAGAATGTAGATGATCCTCAAATGTTTCCGTGGCTATGAGAATGTCATCCATAAAGTTGGTGATGTTAGAGTTGTTCAAGGGTTCCAGCAATTTCCTCATCATCCTTGAAAATACGCTTGGTGCGTTTTTCAACCCGAATGGTAGTACATTAAATTCGTAGTGACCATCCGAAGTGCTAAAAGCCAGCATGTGTCGGATCTCGGGTTTGACAGGAATCTGGTAATATCCCTTACTTAAATCGACCTTAGAGAAATATTTCGCAGTAGTACTTAGCGTCGAGAACAAAGCTGATTGGTATCCGGTAATGGATCAGCTTGGGTTTCTGTGATCGCATTTAATTTCCGGTAATCGATACAGAGTCGGTGTTCTCCACTTGGTTTTCTCAACAGTACAACACTTGAACTGTAAGGTGATTCTGACTTGGAAATGATTTGTTCTTGCAACAGATAATCAATTTCCTCCTTCAATGCCTGTGCCTTGGCATATGGTATAGGGTAGGTCTTCATGCAGATAGGTGTTGGATCGATGACCTTCATATCATATGTCAATAAGTTGGTGCATCCTGGTTTGTCAGTTAACACATCTGCATGTGTTTTTAAAACTTCTTTAACTTGCTCCCTCTGTTCCCGAGTTAACTGAGTACTAATTTTGACTTGTTCATATGTCTCAGTCGGTCTTAATGGATACTCTATTGAGGTAAGTGGTTCATGCTTCATTTCGGTTGCGATGGCCAGAGTCATCATATGAGCTACCTCCGTTGATGTCCTGTCATAATATTTCTTTAACAGATTAACATGGTACACCCTTTCTTTGCCCTTCTTGTCAATTTTGTAATTAGTCCTCGATATTTTCTCTCTGCTTCTAATTCTAATTTCTTGGCTTCTCTCTCTGCTTCTAATTTCTTGGCTTCTCTCTCTGCTTCTAATTTCTTGGCTTCTCTCTCTGCTTCTATTTTCTTTGCTTCTCTCTCTGCTTCTAATTGCTTTGCTTCTCTCTCGGTGTACTTTTCACATTCCGTCGTGACATACCGGATCAGAGCGTCACCATCCATGCCAAGCTCTTTTCCCACCTGCAGTGTAGCAGACCTAAATTTGACCAAGTCAGCCATGATGTATCTGTAGTCTAGTAGGGCAAGCGATCTTACTCAAACTAATTTACTACAATATAATTAACTTAGTTAAAATTAAAGTTAATTAAACTGACTTCACCATATATGAAACAGCTTTCTTTATCTGTACTCAATGGTACTCCTAAAAATATAATTATTTCCTACTATGTTACTCTTTCCAAAAAATTTTACAAAACAAAATTTTCTACACAGCAGAAATGGAAAGTTGGCTCAGGAATATCAAAGATATATCCCGCAGACGAGCCCCCACTGTAGCGGGAGGTTATTTAAAATTATTTATATGTAAGAGTATGCCAGTAAAGAGTTCTGACCTTACAAGTAATACCCCAGTCTTAGAAATAAGCACTGGTGTATTGTTATCATAAAAATAGTCAGACTGTAAAAACCCTGGCCCAGTTGGTAAGAAGTAGTACCAGGATTTAAGGTGTCTCCTCCCTATGACTATCTTATGATTACTTATATTCTAGGGGATAAGTAAAATGTACATTCACTGAACCCACAAAATGGAAGAAGTGAATAAATCCTCCGGTACAGTTAAAATAGTTTAATAATTACACTAATATTCTATTTCTACTAGTTGGAAAAGAGCATACACATATATATAAAAGTATTCACACAATTACTATTATTGTCTGTTTAGACTTCAAGATCTTAAATAATAAAGTTACTGAAATCACTGTTATTAGTCCTTTGAATTTAAGGATAACTGTCATCAGTTGACTGAGTTTCTGTATGGTTAATTATTGTTTTCAACTATTGGCTGTTTCACATGTATAGGTGGTCAGTGTCAAACAGGACACTTATCTTTCCAACTTGATACTGCTGAAACTGTCCTTTGCTGATATCAGACTTGGTAGGCCCAACAGTAGGGATGCCAATGACCAGTTGAAGTTCACTCTTTGGGGTCCTGCACTTTGGTGGGATTGCCTCGGATGAACTACACCGGCTTCTGATACTGGACAGTCTGGTTTCATGGAACCTGCAACATATCAGCCTTGGCTAGTATCTGGCTAGACTTGTAGTTGACTAGCACAGATGTCAGACCAGTCAGTCATCAGATGTCACCGTTATACAATCATAGTAAGTAAGGACATCATTTCAATGATATAGCATTAATATTAACATTTCAATTAAGTGTAACTGACTAGCACATAAGTCAGACAAGTCAGTCATCAGGTGTCAAAGTTATACAGTCATAGCAAGTAACATCAGTTCAATGATATAGAATTAATATTAACATATCAGTAATAAACATCATCTGGTTTATTCCGCTCCTATACATCCCTTCATATTCTATAACTTGATCCTTCCAAATCATATCAAGTACGAATTCAAATACTGATGCTATCCTTAGCATCTACACAAAAGTAATACATAAATAAAGAAAGTGAGTGACCACGTGATCAGGTTGCTTTCTACTGAAACTGGCTGTAGAACACTCCAGTTTACTAGCTGTAAATGGGTACGAAGTTGTGCGCTCGAACTAGGGAGGCAAAGGCAGCGAGGAAGGGGACTAGTCACCTTAACCTCGTAAACTGGGATCTTCCATGATGAAGTTTCTAACACTTCATTTCCCTATGACAATCTCTGCCATGGGACTGCCTTTATCTTCGTAAGCGATAAAGCAATATGATAAATATAACTTCATTAGGCCGTGGGGCTATTTGTGATTACTTTTTGTACAAGCAACACTCATCCATAATGCACATGAATAAATCATATTAAAAATAATAATACGTTATATCAATGAATATTATACAGGCATATTTTGTGAATTCTGTATGAACCTGAAATAACAAATATTATACACGGTAGTTATCATAATTTCGCTTACCCTCAGACTTCAGATACTGGACTTAAAAATGTTTCTGGCGATCCGCTCACAATTCATGGGTCGTGGCGAAACTCTGCCTCCAGTCTGTCTGAACCCTCTTTCGTTGTCTGTAGCTCAGTTTACCGATACGCTTTAAATACGTATAGCGCGGACGTATCGGAGAGTACCGACGTCACAGCTTAAACCTAAGCCTGAAAAATCCTTCCCGAACAGTGATTTCGGCCGAACTGTGCGTCGACTGAAATTTTGCCTTTATCATTCTCGGCATATATAATATCCATATAGTTCCATCTTATCTAGTTTTATACAGCTGATAAAACTCTATCTTCCTATCCATGTAATTTCCCAAACTGTTATTTGTTGATTTTAATATTTAGAACAGAAATGGGTTTACATGCTTTTAGCGTAACTGTGGGCAGCCGAAATACGCATATATCTCCGTAAATGAGAACTTCCTACCTTATATGCAGTTATACACCATCCTTCCCTGTACTGAAATGTAAAATCCTTTTCATACGGATTCCCTTCTGTTTTTATTTATCGTTGGCGATTTCCTCTGTCCGATACACATTTCGCTGATACGCCGCCATTTTGAAAGCGGTCGTTCGATCGTAGACGGGTTTATAAATCTAACTGATCCCGTTTGCAATGACTTGAAACCAATTTTGCGACAAGGACTACCATTACCTTTTTCTCCAGCATGAGAATGGAGGTAGAGGCTGTTACTGCAGCACTGAGGTGGCTGTCTGAAACTCCATCAACCAGGGCAGTTATGTTATCAGACTCTCAAGCCATGCTTCGAAAAGTTCAGAACGGATGGCTGCGCCAGGAATGAAAAAACATCAATAGAATCCTCAAGTCTTCAACATCTGGTGTGGATCTAATGTCCTGGTCATGCAGTGGTACATGGCAATAAGAGAGCTGACAGACTGGCCACGAGAGCACCCATAGTGGGGACACTGGACATGGATAAGGGAGAGATACTAAGGGCAATTAATAATCGCCTGCTGGATAATGACACTGCAGTGGATGAATCAACAAGGCTGAAACTGTTGGAGTTTGGCATCAAACGTGGGACTAGCAGAGATGGACGTGAGAGAGGATGCATCCGTCGTATGTACAACCAGCGTGCTATAGGTACAGTTAGCATTCATACGCTTCTACATTTGTTGAGGGATACTGAGCACCTGTGGGTTTGCCCGGAGTGCAACGAGGTCGATTCTGATTAACAATAACAATAAGTATGTGCTACCTTATTGGTATGGATATCGGGGGGTCCAGTTTTGGTAGGCTAAGTATAGAACCGCTGTGTCAAATCGAGCAATGTCGTAAATGACAACTCAGGAGGGTTGTGCATAGGACTAGCAACTTTAAATATAACACATTAGTTACAGAACTACCAGCAGTAGTAGCCCCATTCAGTCAATCTGAGGTGGCACCGTATGGAGAATCGGCATTTGGTGCGATCAGCATCTTTATCTAGGATGTTTATTTATGTCTAGTGCCTTCGAGTCTCTCTTGCACATATCTGTGAACTTCAGCTGCCGTCGCCTGGCTGTTCTTTTACCATCTCCCAGTTGTCCGTAGAAAATATCTTTAGGGATGCGACCATCTTCCTTGCGGCGGACGCTGTCTAAGCAGTGTATAAATGTTGTTAAAGCCAGCACATGACAACACCTCGACATTTGTTGCTTTGTCCTTCCACGAAATACCAAACAGAACTACCACTACAAGAGCATATGAGGTATTTTTTATCATGCTTTTTGCAAAGATTCAAAGAAATCATGTGCAATGATCAGCCCAGGCGCGAAAAGGTATGCTGTGGTATACATCCATAGAAGTCTGATATAAATGTTCGGTGTTGCGGCTGCTGATGCTTTAAATGAGTAACAGGCGCCGATTTTACTCAAGCCAAAGAGATGCGTCATTGGTTGCTTACTTACACTCGTATCGCCAGATCTAGTTAAAACTTCTCAAAAGCTTTAGTGAAATGTTCAAATATATCGATGCCACGTGTTCGATCTCTTAGTCCAGTACGTGCGAGTTCTCCATGACTTGTAAGGTCGAACGAAACAAATTGAATCCGTAAGACTAGGTAAGCTAAGTCAATAAGATAGGTTGACTCGTCGAGCGTCAAGGAATAATAGTCTTTCAATTGATCAGCCAGCTGCTTTTCCACGTTTAATGATACAACATTCTATGAACTACCGTCATGCGGCTGAATTAATTGTACTGTATAGGCGTGCCTTAGTCATCGTCAATATCCAGCAGGTCTGTAGTTTGCTGCTGGTGGGACAGAAGTGACGCGTAGATTTTTTTCATCCAAGCATTCCCTATTTTTGTTTTCACCATTCATATGATTGTATATTGAATGCTGTGTGCTGCAGTCACCATCATCATCATAAATACATTTAGTTCACCACTGAACACAGAACTGCAGTTCTTGCTCGCAACCGATTGCTCCTAATGGTATCTTCATTAGTTGGGCTAATGATGCTCCCGATTACCTTGGCGTTTTCTTCTACCGTTCTTCTTCAAGTTCTTGTTGCCTTCCTACGCTTCTCTTTTCTTGTAGGTTCCAGTCTAGGTCATGTCTGGGTACACTGGTTGGTTGTTTACTGAAGGTGCGTGATATTTATGTTCACTTTCTCTCTTTAACATTCAGACGTATTGGTTGTTGTCTGGTTCTCTAATGTAGGTCTGTGCTGTTTGTTACATCTGCGCAACGGAAACGGAGGAAGCCAACAGTTAGGACGGAATATTCGTAATAACATAGCATATGTCCGAACCATATAGTAGCACATTTTTACGCTTATGTTTAAGATTATAGTTCACTTTTTACTGGGAGAACGCTTCAGTGTGTGTGTGTGTGTGTGGGGGGGGGGGGGGGGAAGGATTTGAAGGCAAATCTGACCTAAAACCCTGGAATTGACATCCTGATTTGTTCCTCCGTTATCCCGCTGTTACTTCCCAAATACCTACAACTGACTGTGCTTTTCTTCAGTCATGTGGAGGTTAACCTCTATCGGATATTTGATAATTATTTATTCTCCTCATGTCCTCTGTTTTCTTGTCTCTGATGTGCTGTTTATACTTTTAGTTTGATTACCATTTCCTGTATGACTTCCTGTTTATGTGTTAATAAGAAAAAGTCTTTTGGAGAATCAGCTGTTTGAGGTAACGGCTGATGATGATTCTGCGTGTGGTATTGTCTTCGCACTACGGCCTTCTCATACTCCACCGTCACACACAAAAATAAATAAAGAAAGAAAACATAAAAATACAGTTCTAGACAGGGGTTCTACTTGAGTATTATTGTGGAGCCCTGTCAGGCAGTAAGCACAGTATAATCGAGCATCAAAAAATGTGAAGCATTGAAACAAGCAAGCCCACAAGACATTTAACAAACGAAACAGTCAGTAGCTATTCACATAACTTGGGATTTTGAGTTTATATCTGAACTCTGAGTTTAACGGTTTGCGAGTTTCCATTTATTCATCTTGCAAATTTGCCCAGCAAAGAATGTTGAAATACCTGAAATGTAACAAAGTAAACCTGGATAGTATTCTCATCCTACATGGCATAGAATCCCATAAGTCAGTGGAACCACATCATGTACGTAACTACAAAATACAAACATGCAAGCCAGCATGCGTACTTGCCGAGATGTGTGTGCTTGTGTATATGTGCATGTGCAAGTATGTATGTGTACTTAAAAAAACATGCCTCGTTAATGTGCTGTATGATGTGTCGATTGCCGTCCTCGTGTTTCTCATTTGCCTCTCTTTTCTTCATACCCTTCAAATTTGTCTCATCCCGCCTGTTCACACGTTACAGGTGTGTAATAGGTTATGTGTTATCTTCCATATTCCTGCCCCAGTCACTCATCATCCCTAAAGACGGTGGGTGAATGCCAACCCTTTACCCTGCTCCATCGATAACTACTCACTCGTTAATGTTCGTACGTAATCTAATGTTTTTGGGTCAAAATTACGCATGGCGACTCCATGGCGAATTCAGCGACTCTATGGCCAATTCATCATCCACACAGCTTAGAGACCATCATATACTTGCTGATGCAACATGTTTGGCTACTAAAAACCAAGATTTTCTCAGGTTTGGTTCCAAGGTTATGGATCGTTCTCCCTGCTTATCACTGTCACGGATCTTTTATCACAGTATTCGCATTTCACATCCATTCTTCCTTCTCTCTCTCTCTCTCTCTCTCTCTCTCTCTCTCTCTCTCTCTCTCTCTCTCTCTCTCTCTCTCTCTCTCTCTCTCTCCCCCCTTTCCCAATCATCTGAGATGACAAAAATGTATTGCTCCTTGTCTGAGACATTGCAAACATTGTCACTAGTGAGTTCAGAGCGTCCAGGCCGCAGACAAAATGATGCATATTACCAGCTCAGGAGAAGAGAACAAGTGGTAATCTTCAGACTCGGGTCACAACAGATTAGGATACCATATATTCAAGCTGAAGATACCGAATTACCGATGAGTGTAACTGTGGCACAGATAAAATAACGCTGAACATCTGCTTCAAAGATGCATAACATATGAGCAACAGAGAATGCACGTGTGGCCGTCACCAGTACTATTCCTGTAAAAATGCTATGGAGATACAAATAGCCTCAAGCTGACCACTGCTTTCTTTGAAAATATTCAGGTAGACGCATGAGAGTGTACGAAAATGAAGAATACTGTCGGCTCAGGGCTCAAATTATTTACCACAGTTTTCTGAGTCTTAAAAATCCCTCTGACCCCAGTATCACAATTAGGTCAGAAATATTCCTGCACTTGTTCCATCTATTGGTAGTCGATGATTCTGATAAAGATCTTTGGTGAAAGCAGACAGTCTTACATGACCTCATCTTGTATAATGAATGGCTTCTGAGAATGTGCCTATATGGACAGTTTTGCATATAGCCTGTTGATAAAAATCTTTAATGAATTTTAAGAAAATCTAAGCGATTCTATAATATTTTGGTATGGTTGCTGTTGTTGTTATTTTCTTCATATTAACAATCGGACCTTTCAATCACATTCTTTCTCAGAATCCACAAAGTTGATATAAAGGGGTGTTTGCGCCCTGAAAAGGACTGTGAGCTCTCACAGCTCGTATTGCGCAGTCCTGACAAGAACTTCTAGCTGCGTCATGCTGTTCAGGATTGTTCAGGTTATATTCAGTTGGAAACTAATTTCGGTTATCAGCTTAGAGTTTAGAGTAATTCAAAGTCATCAGTAGAAAGCCATCAATTGGTTCAAGAGCGTCGCAAGGGAAGCCAAGGACCAAGTGTGGGAGGCCTCCGTGACACAGGTGGGCACGGAAAAGACCTTACAGAAATTCTGGTCCTTACATCGGCGAATGAAAAGGAACAATGTAAGCCAACCCATACCTAATATTCTGAGCTCCGCGGGAATAAGCCTGAAGACCGATGAAGAGAAAGGACGTGCATTACTTAGTCGGTATATCACTCAGACGGAGAAAGGTGATAAAGCTGCCCGTCAAGAGATTAAAAACCTTGTACCCTAAAATGACATCAGAGGCGAGATATATTTCGACTTCATATCTGACGAGGACGTTATGTATACTTTAAAAACAAGTAGAAACACTGCCCCGTGTCCTGATGATGTGCAGTATCAACACATCAAAGAGCTTGATGACAGGCATTATGCATGTAGTGATGGATTTCAACCACCAGTGTGTTACCGGGGCCCGAAAGGGGAGCAAAGAATAGTAACACTGTACCCTACCATGCATGTTGTAAAAAGCGACTAAGGAGGGTTGGGCATGGGGCTGGTTATCCCACCCCGTAAAAAACTTTTTACCAAAAAGCTTCAACAAACATGGACTAGTCAAATACAGAATATAAGTCAACTCGGCCGCCCAAGACAGACGAAGGTCCTCTGGAAAGGAGGCGCATGAAGCAACCAAGAGAAAGCCGAAAGGAGTCTGGGTTGCCGACTAACCTTTTTTGTCTAGGAAAATCTCCAGGATTGGCACCTGGAATGTTCGCACTGTGTGAACAAGGGAAAACTGCACAGGTAGCAGCGGAAATACACAATTACAGGATTGATATCGTGGGTCTCTGCGAGACACGGTGGAAGGGCATAGAGAGGAGGAGATTGATCACATGAGAAATGGTGTTGTCCTCAGGACATGAGGTGGAAAGAGCACACCACAGTGGAGGGGTGGCTATAATGCTGTCTAGGGAAGCACAGAAGGCACTTATAGAATGGGAAGCAATTTGACCCCGAATTAAAACAGCAAGGTTTAAATCAGCCAAAAAAGAAAGTAAATATAAACATCATCCAGTGTTATGCACCAACAAATGATAAAGAAGAATCTGAGTGATACGTGTCGTAACGTTAATTATTCTCCGTGGCCAAGTAGACTCTAGGGGCAGTCATACAACACGAAATCAGCATAACTGCACTGAGCGGACCAACACCTCCTTCACAATTTTACAAACATGCAGTTTATTCGTTTTGACAAACAGTTCCATGGTAATAGATATATAGGCCCAAAGGCAAAATGCAGTAGAACGTATAAGTCCAGTTCGTTTCCTATCAAACGCTGGTCATTGGCAATCAGTCAAACTATATTTAATATCGTCCTTTGGACATCTTTATGAATAGGCACACATTTCCTTACTAGAATAAGCCAGGAACACCTCAACTAAGTATATTGATGTCCTGGTGATGGAATAATTCAGGAAACACACAGAATACTGCAGGAGCTCAAAACACATAAGTCCGCACACTTCCAAACACAAGCCGCATCTCTCTTGCAGCTTCAAATTTGTGCACGTCTGCCAGTCAACCATCTCGGCATGACGTCACTTCCTTTATTAATAAGTGACTCCGTATAAAATAAACAAAAAAGGAGCCCTGTTGAGCTGCCTATTATATCAACATAATCGTTATGAATTTTAATCATAACATCCCCCCCTCCCCCCCCCCCCCCGCAAAAATAATGGAAACAAAGTTTTCATTATTCTCGTGGTGTGAGTATAACATCACCAGAGTGAAATATGGTAACGTCAAATTTCACTGTAAGTAAGAACTAGCATAGCACCCAGGTTTCTGCCATAGGGTAGGCAATTTAACACTAAAAGTGTGATCCATGGTTGTTAAGACCAAAGCCAATGTCTACTACGGACAAATTCCTTTTTTTAACAGCAATGTGAGGTCGCCATAACTAATAGTACCCAACATATTAAAAAATGATGGTAGCAATACATGCACTCACATACCTCACACCGTCCAATAACACCTATATGTCAAGTCCAGTATCAGTTGTCAATTAATTAACTTATTGATCAACAGCAATAATGCAAAGCATTATAGAATATAAAAATTTATAACAGCGTAAATAGATGAAATTAGGCAGACAATCATATTAGTAAAGTGAATGAATGCAACTTCATACGCGAAAAGATTAAAGTCATGTGTACATCTTAAGTCTTCTTCTTCTTCCGTCCTTAGCCACCGACCGTCAAAGCAGTCAGTGGCCATTACGCCTAATGGCGTCTTAGGGCAACAGCAGATAGGTTTTCTTTGCCATTGTTTCCCATCACGCCTATTGGCGTCTTTAGGGCAATGGCAAATCAATCCATTTGCTGTTGTTTCCGTAATCGAAGTGACTGGCAAACGGGTGATCAGCCCGTTGGTGTACATCTTAAGTACTTGTCACAAAAAGTATATTGTGGTGTCAATTTGTAAAAAAAATGTTATTTTGAACATGACGAAGTTGTGTGTCCAATCAGGTAAGAATACACTTATGTATGGTACAGATTGCCAATAGTTGTGAGAACCGTTAAAATGTTCAATCAATAATTAGTGTGAGTGTATTAATACCTTGTGTCAAAGACAGAATCTCATCCCGCGAATTAAAATTAATCAACAGTTAATTAAAGCACTATATTTAAAGTCACAATGTTATATTATTATCTGTACTAGTGGAATAATAACCAACTAAAGTCCAGAGAAAATATTTATAATCGAGCACAAAGTTCCTCTTCATGATTCTCTGCTATATTATCGTATAAGTTCCTTTATAAGTTCACGTTAAGTAACAACGTTCAATGTCCAACCGGATAGAGAATAATAATGGCACGATAGGATTTTTTTAGTTATGTCCCTTTGTCCATGCGAAGCATCCTTGAGTTAAGTCCCTTAATCTTTAGGCGCCGTTCCAACAATAGAATAAATCAAGTTTTTGCATTCAAAATATCCAAGTGTCACATTATTCTTAAACCATCAATGAATGTGTGTGTTTTTGCACATAAACCGAGTATGTAAGCTTACAATAAGGTCCAATACACCGATGTAATGAGCTGAGAAAAAAGGAGGTACAACTTGAAATTGGCGATATCAGCATTCATCATCATCAGATGCTGAGTGAGCACGTTCAATACCTGTAAGCACTGTCAAAAGAGTCATTGAGCGATTTGCTTCAATTTTATGATGAAAAAATTAGGATAGTCCTCAGACTTGTTATTTATCACAGGATATTTTCATATCCCATTTTTACATAGTAGTAATAAATCAGGAAATTCCTGTCAGCATAAGCATTGTCAGCAAAATATGTTCATATATCGTACACTGTTCATTGGTCAACATGTGGAGAATTCAGTTAATAGGTTTGATGTAACTTCACAAGATACTTGCATTAGCAGTGTTGCTAGATGACAGTGAGTCTTTCACGCAACGTGATAACACATCCGCGACCACGTTTTGACTGCCCTTGATGGCACGAATGTCATATTCGTAGGGTTGGAGCGCAAGTGATGCTCTGGCAGCCTTCTCATTACGAAATTTTACAGTCTTAATAACTTCTTAAGATAGGACAAGGCCCTCTGATCTGTCTCCAAGATGAATTTTGCACCAATAAGATAGCGCTGCAGTTTTGTAAAACAATATACCACCGCGAGCAGCTCCCGCTCGACAATGGGGTATTTTTTCTCCGTGGGTGTCAATTTACGACTGACATACAGAATTGGATGTAGACAATCATCTAATTCCTGCATAAGTGTACCGCCGCTTCCCGAACCAGAGGCGTCGACTGGGATAAAAGGAAATCGAGTATCGGGCAATCTTAAAATTGGTGATTTTGAGAAAAAAGACTGAAGCAAATTTAATGACTCATTACACGAATGTGTCCAAACAATCTTATTTGGAGAGTTCTTTCTTAATAACGAAGACAGAACTGAAGTAATTTCTGAAACATTAGGCAAGAATTTTCCATAGAATCCCACAAGACCTAAAAGACTGCGAACCTGTTTTTTTTTGTCTTAGGAATTTCTAGAATCAAGATCCTGGAGATAGTGGAATCCTCAGGCTTAAGAAAACCGCCTCCTACTTTATGACCAAGAAAAGAAATTTCAGTGAATCCTATTTTAGTTTTCGAAGGTCTAGTAGTCAACAAAGACTCAATTCCAAGAACATGTTCTTCCCAAGATTGATGGAAAAGGCAGATATCATCAATATAGGTAATGATGTCATCACGACTAGAGAAAAGTTTTACGCATCATACGAACAAAAGTCGCAGAAGCGTTAACGAGACCAAAAGACAAAATTAAATTGGAACAATCCCAAAGGTGTAGCGAAAGCAGTATAAGGTTTTGCTCTGTCCGAGAAGGGGGACTTGTCAATAACCTTTAGATAAATCAAATTTACTGAAAAAGGTAGCTGTAGATAGTCTATCGAATAGAGAATCTAACAAAGGTAGAGGCTCCGCATCCGAGATTGTCAAAGCATTTAAACGCCTAAAATCAATGCAAATTCGAATGGATTCATCTTTCTTTCTAATCAAGACCATAGGAAAACTATATGGAGATTGAGAAGGAGAAATTTTGTTTAATTTTATCATATCCTCTATTTCCTTTTGTACTTGTGATTGAAAAAGTACAGGAATAGGATAAGGTTTAAGTTTGATTGGTCTGAAATCAATAAGGAGAATATCATATTCAGTGATATTTGTACGCCCAGGAATATTCTTGAGCACTTCAGGAAAAGATTGTAGTAATAAAGAAATCTGATCTTTCTGATATGGAACAAGAGTTGGCGAAATAGAAATATCCCTCCAATTCTCAGTAGAAGAAAGTGGTAAAGTAGGTAAAGATAAAAGAGGCTCAGAAATATTAGGTAATTCAGACAACTCTTCCTGTATGACAGCTAAGGAAGAGCGACGATCAATAGGCTCGTCGATGGCCTCAAAGACTGGTTTAAGATGTGGAGGACGAGAATGAAATTGTTGCAGCATGTTGATGTGAAAGGTGTTTTCCTTTAATAGATATAATGTAGTCAACATCTGACAACCTTTCAAGTATAGTATATGGTCCTCACCAAGATACAATTAATTTATTGTCCTTATTGGGCAAGAATACGTAGGCCTCATCACCCGGCCATAATTGGCGCAGTTTTCTGTTTTGATTAACAAACAATCTTGCCTTAAGTTTAGCTTTTTCTGATGCTTCTATAGCTAGCTATCTGGCATGCGTCGATAATTTTCTTTCTCAAGTTAACCACGTATTGGTAGAAGGTTTGAATATCCTCAGGCATGTCAGCTCCAACCAATACCTGTTTTAGAATGGACATGGGTCCTCTTGGCTTGGCACCGAAGACTAATTCAAACGGCGCAAACCCAGTATGTTCGTTCGGTATTTCCCGATAAGCGAACAATACCGCTGGGAGTGCTCTATTCCGATCCTGCGGGTATTTCGCATTTACCTTGCCTAGCATTTGTTTAAGACAGCGGTTGAGCCTCTCAATTTTCCCGTTCGCAATTGGGTGATATACACTACTAAGAGAGAACATCTTGGCAAGTTTTGCACGTTCGACAAAAGATTTTCACATCCCTTGTCACCCCAGGCCAAAAGAAATGAGACAAAACCCTCTGTTTTGTCCTGGCAATCCCTAAATGTCCTACACAATTAACATCATGAGCATGCCATAAGATAAATGGGCGGAAACTAGTAGGTACCATAATTTGTTTTTTTTACTGGAATCTTGGAAATTCCGAATCAAGATCCCATTCTTGATTGTGTACCAGTGTAAAGAATTATCATTAAATACCACATCATCAGACTTGGCAACATGACATTTTTTTTAAATGAATCATCTTAATTTTGCATCTGTAAGAATGATTCTTTGTCAATAAGCTCAACATGTAAATCATCCTCATCTGTCCCCTCCTTATCAGACATCTCCTCTTCAGTCACCCTGTCATCATTCATCACCTCATCAGTCATCTCCTCAGTCTGGACCTGTTCATGCAACTTTGCACGAGACTGAGCTCTAGTAGTGACAGCATTTGCAATAAGTAAATGTTGCTGTTCCCATATTAAAATATCATTAGTGCATTAATGAAGACCAGGGATATTCCCCAAGGTTATTCCAGCAATTGGTTTGTCCAACAAGCACACGAGAGTCCTTCCAGTAAAATAAGGGGTATCTAAGAATACTTCTGCAGTTGGATAATATTCAACTGTGCCCCCGAATGTAATGCACTTGACTTCTTTGCCTATGTACTCAGATTGGTCCACTAATGACCTTAGCACCCCAACAGTAGTGCATCCAGTATCCCTGAGCACTGAAACAAGTTGGTTGTTCACAAAACCCCTATTAAACACTAGTGAACCTGTACCATCATAGTTATTTCACCACTCATTATCAATCAACTGCATTAAACTATAGATGGTATATTAGGAGCACACAAAAAATTAGAGGTACAAACAAGATTACAGGAGAACAGTAGAAAGAGCCCACCCAAGAAAATACTAATGAATAAACCAAGGCAGACATGTATGAACTGTAGCAAAATGAAAAACATTGGCTCTACCACACGTATGACACTACAAGCACAATTTCACAACATATAATAATCTAATAAATGAATGATAGCAAGATAAGGTGTACAAATCTCACAAACAATAATGAAGAATAAACCAAATAAAATACAATGAACCTGACAACAAATACAAATTTACAAATAAACAGGGCAAAACAGCTAACAGAAATGGTAATGATAATTTCAGTAGTAGCAGTAAACACACAGCTTTGTAATGCCGGCCCCACTATCTGAGAAAACCATGCACCAAACCCTATAGAACAACCAAGAATTCACGACCATAGGATTGGTATTGTGAATTAATGGTTCTCTCGCCAACCAACCCGCCTGTCACACAAACATGTAGATACAGATATACATAAAACACAATAAAAAAATAACCCTGTCAAATGAGATTCTTCAAGACTCAAACTGTATGAATCAAGAAATTCACTTATCTGTCTTATGAAAAAAAATCATCCTGGGTCCAGCTTCTGCCTTAGGGAAACACGATTCAACAGGTATGCAGCGACTAGGGTTCGAATCAGTATTCACACTTGCAGCCAATCAGCACCGCCATCTTGAAAAATTTTCTGCACTTTAAAAAATTTAGTCCACCGACTTGAAAAATTTCTTGAAAAATCACTTCAAAATACTGGATACAGTTCCACACAATATGTTCATAATCCAGGCGTGAGGCCACCAAAACTGTTACGTGTCGTAATGTTAATTATTCCGGAGATATTCTCCGTGGCCAAGTAGACTCTAGGGGCAGTCATACATGGAAAGAACTTGAGCGGATGGCACAGGACAGAAAGACTTGGCATGTGTTTGTTGAAGGGCTATGCTTCTCTGGGAGCTAACGGGTATTGATTGATTGATGGATTTCAACACCAGTAAACAGAATGCTGAGGTACCGGAAGACTGGCTACAAAGCTACCTACGGCCACTTCCTAAACCTGGTAAAGACCGCACACTGCTTAGCAGCTATCGAATCATCACAGTGCAGAATGTCTACGGCAAATTACTTGAGAAGATAGTGGTGAGACAATTAATGAACCACCTTGAAAATGCACACATCCTCCCTGACACACTCAGCAGTTATAGACCAATAGAAGTATCATGGGATAACGCTGGAACATTTGTGTACGATGTATATGAGGGTTTCCAGGGTAAACAAAAAACGGTGGATGTGGCAATTGACCTAGAGGATGCTTACAACAGTGTTGACTTTGCAACCTCGATGGACTTTAATGGAATGTGATGTAAACCCATGGCTAACAAGGTGGATAACAGCTGCCTTAACTGAGAGAGCAGTTGCATTTCGCTTGGGAACATGGACATCAGAACCAATGCACATTTGCCCGGTAATACCCCAGCGATCTCCATTGTCACCGGTGCTGTTTAACATCTATACCGCAAAAATAGCTGCAATCCAACTAACAGGTTTGGGACGAACATTAACTTGTGCCGATGACTTGCTCATTTACAGGACTGGTTCAGATAGACATGAAATGGTTAAAAGCATACATGAGACACTTCAGGCAGTTTCTAAATGGTGTGACAAAACCAGTTCCAAGGTCAATCCCAACAAAGCCTGTGTGCTTTGGTGCTACTTGAACAACTCCAAATTGAAAGCAGACCTTACAGACATTACTCTCAGTGGATAGAAAATTGAAAGGCAGAACAAGTTGAAATACCTTGGAGTATTTCGATCGTGGGCTATTATATAAGCACCATGTTGGTCACATCACACAGAAGTGCAAGAGAAGTATGGCAGCTTTAAAAACAATGGCTGCGGCGCACCTGGAGCAGAGACTACTGTCTCTCCTGTATCATCAGCTGGTCTTTTCTGTCATCGAGTTTGGCCTGGGAATACAGACGCTGTCAATATCACAGTGTGAACGACTGGAACGCATTCAAAACGAAGGGATGCGTATAGTCTTGGGCTGCACGCGAGATACCCCCATCGTGATCATGCGGCACATGCTTGGATTGCTGTCAATACGATGTCCCAGGTAAAAGCGTATACGGTATGCAAGTAACCACAGACAAAAGGCATCCTCTGCATGGGAACATAGCTGACATAAAAGGAGCAAGAATAAAGAGGGGTATGTCATGGATGGTGCAGGCGGAGGAGACTGTTAGGCGAACACAGTTGAAAATATATTCAAGGAAGACTGAGTGTAGTAAGTCAGATGAGAGCTGCATGAACTACCAGCAAGTCATCATCAGCCTTGGTAGAGAGTGCAAAACGTAGGCCAATGGGAGAGCAGATCTGGAAATTGATCAGCTTATAAGTGTTAATGTTGGAGATGATGATGCCATTGTGTATACTGATGGATCTGTAATCCGTGGTAACAAATCAGGGTTGGGCTTCTCTGCTAGAGTAAAGAGCTGAACCTAGCGGGGCTTACATGATAACAACCTCCAGCATTAGAATGGGGGTAGAGGCAGTTACTGCTGCCTTAAGATGACTGTCTGAGACTTTATTAACAAAGGCAGTTATTGTATCAGACTCATAATCCATGCTTCGAAAGGTCCAAAATGGATGGCTCCGACATGAATGGAAAACCTCCATAGAAGAATCGAATCTTCAAGAACCGATATGGATCTACTGTCCTGGTCATGCAAGGGTGCGCGGCAATGAAAGAGCTGATAGACTGGCTTCAAGAGCACCCATAGAAGGTGCATTAGACATGGATACGAGAGAAATACTGAAGGCAATTTATGATCATCTATTAGAGAATGACACTGCAATCGATGAATCATCAAGGCTAAGACTGCTGGAATTTGGCATCAAACGTAAGACCAGCACGGATAGACGTATGAGAGGACACATCCGGCGTGTATACAACCAGTGCGCAACAGGAACAATTAGCATTCATACTCTTCGACAATTGATGAGGGAGACTGAGCACCTATGTGTTTGCCCGGAGTGCAGTGACCTTGATTCTGATTAACACTAACATTAATTTAAAGCCAGCGCTAACATTAATATTAAATACTAGCAATAAACCCGTCAAAATTGACAGGTTTTTAATTGCAGCCATCTTATCATTTTGATCCATAATAATAAGTCTGCAATACTTTAAATTAAAATTTTGTCTTGAAGAAACAATGAAAAACTTACATTTTAAGGTTATTTTTAAGAAAATGATGAGTTAAATCCGTTTCCCGAATGAAACTGGACAGAAGAGTATCTTGATTGTCTGTTGATTTAATCTGCATCTCCGCACCTTCCTGTCTCCATTTCATGTACTGTTTATCAGTTGTGTTGTTGGCTTCTTTCCATAATCAAACTGTTCATGCACACCGTCATTTGCGCACATTTCTATTTTCGGGAGAGTACATATAAGGGAAACAATACAATTATTGTCTAACTTTCAACCACAGTTGCACCCCTTAGCTGTGGTTGATAGTTAATGTACTCTCTCGATAATAGAAAAGTGCACAAATGACGGTGTGCATGATGTAACCGACCGACCGACGTACTTACGGCGGGAATTATGGTATTGGAATACAGCAATTTTCATTCATAACCCTCCACTCCCAAAGGAGCATTGGTCTTCAACAAACACATGCCAAGTCCTCCTGTCACGTGCCATCATCTCAAGTTCTTTCCATGTTCTCATCATTTTCACCTCTGTTTCCAGCTCTCTTCTCCATGTGCTTCTTGGTCTACCTCTGCCTCTCTTGCCCTGGGGGTTCCAGAACAAGGACTGCCTTGTAATGCTATCAACAGGTTTCCTAAGTGTGTGTCCTATCCATCGCCATCGTCTTCTTCTCATGTCTTGTTCCACTGGCACTTGTCTAGTTCTTGTCATCAGTTCCACGTTGGTAACCTTATCATACCATTTTAATCCCTCTATTCTACGCAAGCACCCATTTATGAAAGTCTGTAGCTTTTTGGTAGTTGTCTTTGTTGTTCTCCATGTCTCCGAGCCATACAATAGGACTGACTTCACATTTGAGTTGGAGATTCTTATTTTCGTGTTGGATCTAATTTCTCTTGATCTCCATATATTTCCCAATGCAATCAAAGCTCCTCTTGCCTTTTGTATTCTTATTTTGATATCGCTGTCTGTCCCTCCAACTTTGTCTATATAACTGCCAAGATATATGTACGATTCTACATCTTATATTGGTGTGTCTTCAAGTTCAACCCTGTTATCATTACCTGCATTTATTCTCATTATTTTTGTCTTTTCCCTGTGTATTTTCAGACCCAATTGCTGTGATCTCTCATCGAGTGTTTTCAATTTGTCCTGCATCTGATTACGATTATGGGACAGAAGAGCCAAGTCATCAGCAAAATCCAGATCATCCAACTGCTTAGTCAGAGTCCACTGGATTCCATTTCTGTTGTGTGTTGTTGATGATCTCATAACCCAGTCTATTGCTAGTAAGAAAAGAAATGGAGACAAGAGGCATCTCTGTCGCACTCCTGTTCTTATCCCAAACGGTTCTGTAAGCTGTCCTTCGTGCAGAACTCTGCATGTCATGTCTTCATATGTTTTCTTGATTAAATTAATGATCTTCAGGGGAACTCCATAATGCCTCATCAATTTCCAAATTGATTCTCTGTCTACACTGTCAAATGCCTTTTCGTAGTCCACAAATCCAATGTATAGTGGTGAATTCCATTCCAGACTGTCGAAAACCTGCTTGTTCATCTCTCAGTTTGTCTATGGACTCTTTTAATCTCTCAAGGATAATCTTGTTTAATACTTTTCCTGGCACTGATAGTAACATTATTCCTCTATAATTTGTGCTCTCTTGTAAATTTCCCTTCTTAGGCAACTTAACCAGATATCCTTCTTTCCATTCTGCTGGTATCTCTTCCTTTTCCCAGACTTTACCAAGTAATTTATATAACATCTCTGTAGCCGTGTTGATATCTGCTTTGATGGCCTCTGCTGGAATGCCATCAGGTCCAGACGCTTTTCCATCTCTTAGAAGCTTTATGGCTTTCTTTATTTCTTCCTTCGTTGGTCTTTCACCGTTAATTTGTAGCTCTTCTTCTGCTGGCTGGATGTCCGGCGGGTTTTGTGGGGCTGGTCTATTGAGAAGGTCCCCAAAATATTCTGTCCACCTCTTCATTTGCTCTTGTATATTGCTGAGCAGTTTCCTATTCTTGTCTTTTATGAGGCAACTTGTTTGCTTGTATTTCCCTGTTAGCTTCTTTGTGCTGCTATACAGTTCTCTCATATTTCCTTTGGCTGCAGCATCTTCTGCCTCTCTTGCCAACTCCTCAATATACTTCCTCAAATACAGCAATTTACATAACACTAAAATACCTGTAACCAAACGATTAAAACAAGTTTACATACCCTTCAGACACAGTATTACGGATCTAAGCTTATCACTTATGCAAGTCTGCTCACAAGCAGGCCAGCTGCTTTCTCAGCTGGGGGCTGACAATGTGGATTTGACAAGCGTGTGTTAGTCCGCTGGACGTCTTTTCAGCTATGGCATTTTGAGAGTCCAGAATTGAATCTGAGCGGGCTTAAATACCCAACTTAGACCTAACCCTTTCCTTCTCGGAGGTCCGCGTCGGCGTTCACTCTTCTACATGTAACTTTCTTGGAATTTCAATGCTGTTGTGCTATTTTTCCTACAAAATCATGATTTCCTCGTCAATTACCCAAGATAATGATTTCCCACTGCCATAATTACATCTGTTCAAATCCCAAAAAAAAGAATGTTTCTGTTCGGGACATTATTCATAAAGTTAAAGCAGACTTACTGGTGTGCAATTCATAATTTATTATTAAGACACTTGTTGATGTGGCAATTCCAGAGTGTCTTTGCCCGTGTTATGACAGATGCGACCACCTTCCATGCGGCGGACATGGCCAAGCTACCGTAAAAGATCTACTAACAGTCGTTCAAACACCGACACTTTATTGATTTGGCCATGTTAAGATCAGACGGATTGTCAAATAGGCCTGTAGCACGTAAAGGGATATTTCCATCAACAAGAAAAAGGCAGGCAGTATTCAGAAACGGACATGAAAGGCCCTCGCCAAGGCACGCTTGCTCACACAAGACAGAAAAACGTGGAAACAAATATTACAATTTTGAAGAGAACATGGTGGCTCAAAGACCATTAGTTTGTGGGACAAAGGTAGGAAGAATTAATATAAGTAGAACAGAGTTGTACCACTGCACATGCATGCTGTGGCAGTATTAGAGACTCAAGCATTCAGTCAGTCAATGGCGACACCTTCCTCTTCGATGAATGATTAATGTCTGTACTCTTACATTCAGCTCGTATCTGCCAGTTCTCAGTCTTTTGCAAAGAGTATTATCCTCTGACCTTTAATTTTGTCGTAGTATATATATTACCTCAGTGTGTTCTGTTTTTCTTCCATTACGGCAAGGTTTCCACGTGAATGCCTGTCCTGAGACGACAGTAAGATAACAAACAGGACGAATAATGTTCTAGGACCTCTATTTAATGATTGTAATGGGGATCTTGGGTTTATATACAAGAGTTCATGAGCATTAGCAAATATTAGCTAGCGAAGCTGTTAACAACACTGTTGTTTTAATTCTCCGTATCGTTTTATTTATAGTCTTTGTTTTTATAATTATTTCTCCTTCTTGGTACACTCTCAGACGTCGACTTTAATGTTTTAAAAGAAAGCAGTAGTCGGCTGTTTGCATCTCCGTAGAGCTTTTCCATGAATGGTACTGTTGACGGCCATGTGTGCTTTCTCTGCTCCACATATGTTAATATCTTTGAAGCAGATGTTCAGTAGTCATTTTATCAATGTCACAATTGCACTCATCGGTACCGGTAGTTCATATCTTTAGCTTGTTGAATAGATAGTATCCCAATCTGTCGTGGCTCGTGCGGAGACTGAAAATTACCACATATTCTCTTCTGTTGAGCTGGTAGTATGCATCATTTTATGTGTGACCTGGATGCTCTGCATTCCATTTGTTTCTTTATCTGATTCTGATGAAACTCTTTGCCTACTCGAAAGTGTCTGCATTATTTTGGCATTTCAACGTTGCAATTGCTGACAGTGCATCGGTGAAGAAAGCAACGTATCTCTCTGTGCTTTCCTCACTCGCTATAACTTCTGCTGCAGTTTTCAAGGCCCCTGAATTTACTTGAAAATTGTCCTGTTGTCGCTTACACCTTTTTTGTGTGTGCACCAGTGCTTAAGGTCAGAAAGACGCATCCGCCTCCATTTTCTGTTGCATTTATTGCTGATCCATCTGTGTATGCATGGGTCCAGGTGTCGCGTGGGTAATTTGTCTATGTATTTTGTCGCTCTGGATTTTCTCTCTGTAGCAGTCTGGCTCTTCTTTCTGCCTGTTCCAGGAATGTTTTCTATCATTTCAGGGAAACGATGTTGTTTCTAAACTGGAAGCTTGTGTGCAGTATAGATGGGTTTAATTGTTGATATTGCATTTATGGGAACTGCTCTTATCTTTGTTGTTGTGGATTCTACAAAGTTGCTTCGCTTGAGTCTTTGGCTTCTAAGAGCAGTTATTCTATGGCACATTGGATGGTCTGTTAGTCTCTTGAATTTTTCAGCTTGTTGCTGGGCCCTGCTAACTCTTCTATCCTCCATTGGCTGGAGGCATGTAATCTTTTCGAGTTATTTTGTAGGTGTTGTCTTCATGTCTCCCGTTATAGTTCTCATTGCTTGATTTTGATTTCAAAATAATATATCTGCTTAAAGCATTGCTTGTGCTGCTATCTCTATCATCCTTGTAATTTGCTGTTTTTTTTTTTTTAATGTAGTGTTTTAGTTCATGTCACTGTGAAAACACATTTTTTCAATACTCTGCGGTCTTCTAGACTTCCACAAGAGAGAGAGAGAGAGAGAGAGAGAGAGAGAGAGAGAGAGAATAGTCCCAAACAGTTCACAGAAACCGTGTGACACACTGTTCACAGAGCAAGTCACAAACTGTTCAAAATCTGGTTCCAGACTTAACACAAACATGTGCTGTACTGTTCACCCAACACATTATTTTCATACGTTTTTTTCCACATTGATTACCAGAACTGTCAACAAGACAGGTTTTTATACTGTTCTGAAGTACAAGCTTTCTATACAAGGATATGGAGATGAAATCACCTGGACGTCAAAGATAACAACAGCTTGATGGTGTAGCAAAGTACACTAAAACAATCACTTTGAACTAACTAGTCGGAGAAGTACAGGATAGCAATCATTTTGAGCTTTGAGACCGAAGACGCAGCAAAAGAGATAAATGCAGTCATCGACTCATAGCTTGACTGCTTGCGTCAGGGTCAGCGAACCAGAACTGACCAAGACCCTACTCCACCTCCAAGTGGTGGTCCTGGAAACAGGCTGCATCACTGCAGTCTGGCCGAGAGAGTAGGGATCAAAGAGGGGAGGCAAACCCGGTCCCAAAAAATGCCGTGAGGAAGTCGGATGTGTCGGGTCGAAAGGCGCAAATATCGCAGCTTCGCTGTAAACGGCGACACCACGCAACCAACGTCCTTTGCAGAACGAACGAGGAAGAAGAATAATAATAATTTTGAACTAACTTGTTGAAGTACAGGATAACAATCATTTTGAACTAACTTGTCGGAGAAGTACAGGATAACAATCATTTTGAACTAACTTGTCGGAGAAGTACAGGATAACAATCATTTTGCACTAACTTGTCGGAGAAGTACAGGATAACAATCATTTTGCACTAACTTGTCTGAGAAGTACAGGATAACAATAATTTTGAACTAACTTGTCTGAGAAGTACAGGATAACAATCATTTTGAACTAACTTGTCTGAGAAGTACAGGATAACAATCATTTTGAACTAACTTGTCTGAGAAGTACAGGATAACAATCATTTTGAACTAACTTGTCTGAGAAGTACAGGATAACAATCATTTTGAACTAACTTGTCTGAGAAGTACAGGATAACAATCATTTTGAACTAACTTGTCTGAGAAATACAGGATAACAATCATTTTGCACTAACTTGTCTGAGAAGTACAGGATAACAATAATTTTGAACTAACTTGTCTGAGAAGTACAGGATAACAATCATTTTGAACTAACTTGTCTGAGAAGTACAGGATAACAATCATTTTGAACTAACTTGTCGGAGAAGTACAGGATAACAATCATTTTGAACTAACTCGTCGTAGAAGCACAGGATAACAATCATTTTGAACTAACTTGTCTGAGAAGTACAGGATAACAATCATTTTGCACTAACTTGTCGGAGAAGTACAGGATAACAATCATTTTGAACTAACTCGTCGTAGAAGCACAGGATAACAATCATTTTGAACTAACTTGTCGGAGAAGTACAGGATAACAATCATTTTGAACTAACTCGTCGTAGAAGCACAGGATAACAATCATTTTGAACTAACTTGTCGGAGAAGTACAGGATAACAATCATTTTGAACTAACTCGTCGTAGAAGCACAGGATAACAATCATTTTGAACTAACTTATCTGAGAAGTACAGGATAACAATCATTTTGAACTAACTTGTCTGAGAAGTACAGGATGACAATCAATTTCAAAGAACGCTAATAAAAAAAGACAGAATGCGCGGGAACAACAGTGTCAGCAGAGTTTATTGTTTCTATTCCGCATGAAGCCTGACTGACATTAGTCGAACGAGAAAGGAAGTCAAAATTCACAGGGTGACAGCGTCAAGAATATGTGTAATAGTTTTTCACGAAGCCCACCTGTGACCTGGGTCGAGCAAGAAAAAAAACATAAAACTGTTGAGTGACAGCATCACGAATATTTGTTCTGTTTCTTCACGAAGTCCACCTGCGACATAGGTCGAAACTAGAGAAGCAAAAAAGTCACGCGAATGACAGCTTCAAGAATATGTGTTCTATTTGTTTTTGTACAAAGCCTAACTGACACGTAGGTCGAGAAGAAGAAGAAATCATGCGAAAGACAGACAAGAATATGTGGTCTTTTACTTCACAACGACCACTTACATGGGTCGAAACAAGAAAACGCAAAATGCACGGTAACGGCATTGCAATATAATTGTTCATGCTGAATACATTTATTTGCAAAACGGTTGTACAGTTGATTCCATTTATTGCGATATACATCAGTCGTTGCGCTTACATGAAGTGTAATAAGATTTATCGTTTTAAGAGCCCCACTTAATGTAGAATGTAATATCATCTGTAAGGTCATCGCAGGGGACCGGATCTGGGTAGACTGGGTGATATATTACTACACGAGGTAAGGTGCCGCAAAGCTCAGATATTATATTTTCTCTCTCCGTATGTAATCGTAACTGCGCTTACATACTTCCATTACGATATATTACTACTGTAAACGCGATAAGGAAGGTTTGGAGAGAGAAAAAAAAAGCCTGACCTAATTTAAGTATCAATGAAAAGCGAAGCTGCCGAGAGTTAACATTGAATGGTAGTGGTTGTACACCATTTCAGAAAGCCTGAGAATGGAGGACTCCACCCCCTTTTACTGGTTCTTTCCCCCCTCCCCTTTTCCGTGTTGAAAAAATAAAAACAAGAGTCGCCCTGTCCTGGACAGACTTGAGTGAATATTCGCCCTCACGAATACACTAGGCTTACACTGGTCTAACCGTGACATTTGTGTCGCACTGTGTATCAGTGGCTTGCCTTCTCTCTCCCCAACCGTTTTGGTTTCCCTCTCTGTTTCTTTCCGTCTCATTTCTCTGCTTTGTTGTTGCATCAGATTGAATGGTTTTGATTTTCTGTCTACCAGTTTGTAATAACGATTGTGTCCGTGGCATTCGAGTCACTAATACTGTCGACTTTACGTTTACCTGTGACATTTTTTATTTCTCTACCTGTTGTCCTTTTTTTTTGTTTTCTGGGTCTTGTTAACTCAACCCCACACCTTTTCGTCTATCCAAGGCTTCCTAACTGTTTATTTCCTCACTAATGTTTTATTTATTTTCTTTGTAGTTTTTTTTTCTTCTATTCCGTTGTAGAAGAAAATACTTTAAAAGGGTTTTGTACCGTTTCATGACTCGCTAGCGGCAGAGTGGTTACAGCGCTAGCCACGCGAGGCAAAGTTACCGACATCGAAGCCCGGTAGCAACACGCTCCAGTTTACCTAGCTGTAAATGGGTACCTAATTCTTATCTTGAGCTATGGAAGACAAACGCAGCGAGGAAGGGAATAAATGAACAGAGTCTGCAAGGGGATTATCACTTTCCACGTGTTTATTTCTCTCATTGTTTTTTCTTGTTTCGCGCACAGGGTCACTTAGAAATAAACATGCAGTAATCCCCATTCATTCATAACCCTCCACTCCCAACAGAGCATAGGCCTTCAACATCCCCATACTTTCATTTTATTGCAGCCATTCAGTATTTGTAACCTCAGTATGTGTTTGTTTGTGACTATATCCCTTCTTTGTATCGGTGATGTAGTATCGTGCTACTGAGTTTATTATGCTGCCAAAAGCAGCATCGCAGCCTGTTTTTGGCCGTTACTGGACTACCACGACAAATGTGGGAAACTAAGAGCCAGGGATCCAGGCCTCCAAAACTACCCAGAGATTGCTGGGAGAACACCATTAGACAATATCTGAAGGACCGAGGACTAGATTGGAACCAGGCCAAGGAGGAAGACAGCCAGTAGGATAGTATGGCGCTATCTCTTGCAAACCTCTACACCCCAGGGTATAAGAGAAGCAACTACGTAAGTAAGTAAGTATTAGCAGCTCCAGTGGCTTACTAAGGGGGGTGCGAGGGGGCGGTCCGCCCCGGGTGACAGCCAGGAAGGGGTTGCCATCGGACACTATTATGATAGTATTTACTGTTTAAAATGTACTTGTCAGTGTGTTTCTTTATGGGCGCGGGGGTCCCAAACGTAGGGTCCGCCCCGTGCCAAGTACTTTAGGGACGCCTCTGAGCAACTCAGCTGTTTATTTTTGTTGTTTGTGCAGTAATGTATATATTTATCGAGTTCAGATAGAGGTCTTTTTTTTAATGGCAGTTACGATATCTGTGACAGATTATGAAAATAACATTTCATATATCTATTTTTTTATCTTCATTTGTCTTTTACCTAGCTTTCACCTACGCCTGTTTTTAACATAAACCCCCTATACACTCTGAGATCTGTCCCTTTTTTCTAATTTAGCGCGTAATTTAATTTTCTGTTCGCTATTCCCTTTGATGGGAGAGTTTACCAGAGACCGATTAGCTAACGTGAGCTGTATTATTTTACACCAGCGATCGAAGATCGTTGTAATGGGATCAGACAGCGATCAAGGTGGAGATAATTTTGGAACCAAGGGAGACAAAATTTTTATTACTCCCCTTGTAAACTGGTCGCTAGAAAGTAATTAAACCACGGTGAGAACGAGCAGATCAAAAGACCTCGCTCGCTAGAAGACGAGCAGAGACGAAGGAAACTCACACTGAGTAGCAAAATTACGTTAGGCCTGATTCTGGTTTTTGGTTTTAATGTGAGAAAGATCTTTGATTTTCAAATCCGAACGTAGAATTCACCGTAGGTGTTAACATCTGGCAGAGAGTCGGATTTCGGGTTATAGTGTAATAGTTTCTTTGATTTCAGATGTATATATATATCCCAGCCTTCTAACTAAAATTTATCCAGTACCGCCAGAATTGCAGAGAACATCTAGCTTTCGATTCTAAAGATCTCTTATAATAGAAGTATCACTTAGTTTTCGATTGGAGACCGTTTTACTTCTGGCTTGTGGTAATTATTATACTAGAAGTTTGAGTGATTTAACTAGTTAAATCGTCAATTATATTTCTCTAAGATTTTGTGCAGAACGATTTACTAGATAGGTCCGTCATAATATTTCTCTAAGTTTTACTGTGTTACAGTGGATAGAACAAATAATAATTTCTAGCTAAACTCTTCCAGCTATAAGATAAATTTAATTAACTGCTAGTAACCAGTCAGAGAATATTTTAACCAACTAAGTAAAGGCACCGTTCATCATGAGTATTGACGAAATATGTATTTATTTCTAATTCATGATAATCGGTTTTTTTAATGACTAGAATTTATTTCACGGGAGTTTTAAACGATAAGACTAGCTTTTAGCTTGTAGTTTGTAATTTAAAGTTAAATAACCGAAGTGAATATATTATATTTTACGCGAGGTAGGACAGGAGTGAGAATACTATATTATAGTGAAGCATTGTATTTTTCTCTTCCTTTATACAGTATTTGGGTCAAACCCAAAATCTACCAGCGGCTTCCATGTAAACCTGAGAGTAATCATACTAAAGAACATTTCTTATATTAGTAACTGGGGTTTTCTCCAGGTAAACCTGTATAAGGTAGTGTTTGCACCCAGAAAGAGACAGAATACCAACCCAAAGAACATTACGAGTGACTTGGTAACTGGCGTTTGATCCAGATTTATTGTTCCAATCTCATTTACATTCAGTCCCATCGTGGCGACCTAACAAACCTTGACATTTCCGACGTTTTATCATTTGTGGTGTGACCAAGATATTTTTATTTGTAGGTAAAAACGAATGTCAGTGGCCACTGTTGTATGGATAGAAAAAAAGCAGGAATGGGAGGTTCTTTGATCGTATAATTCATGTACCCACTTTGTATTTATATTTTATGCAAAGTTTTTTTCTGCTACTGTTTCCCTTTCAGAATAGATTAACGTATAAACTATGTTCTTTACTGTAGATGGAAATTCTAGACCATAGCGTATAAATCTTTGACTCTTTGGGGTTAATAACTTTCTTCTTAACGGGATTTTGTCTCAACAGAGGGAGGGAGGATTACACCTATGAGTCTAACTCTTTAATTAATTCATTAACCTATGTTTATTTGTATTTGATTTGATATTCAACATATTGCTGGTGTAAAGTTTCTTTATGATAAATACAATTTACATAAACTTTATTTTCGTGTGTCGGTCAGCTTGTCCCAAAAGATCCATATTCCATTGATGTAGTTTTCACGTCTGTGCGTCTAACTGTCGTCACTTATGTGTGTGTATGTGAGTGGTGATATATATATATTCTAGTAGACTGTCTGACTAACTAAGTTCTGTTGTAGAGATAGGCTGAACGAGAGAAGCTTCTCGATTTCAGGGACAGACTCTAACTAGTTTCCACCATCTCACTCGTGAAAATCTATTTTCTTTTACATTACCTCTCACTGAGCTATCACCTGTTCTAATCTATTCAGAAGGGACCAATCTATGTCTTAATTCCCCTATCCAAAACCTAGTCTTGAATACACATAACAACATAGTCTATTACCTATATTACTACTACACAATCTGACACAATGATGTCACTACAAGATTCATTATTGATAAATTTCTGTACATATAACTTGTAATTAAAATTGATTGTGATTCCTGGTTCACTTTGTATTTGAATCACACAACGGGCTGATCACCCGTTTGCCGGTCACTTCGATTACGGAAACAACAGCAAATGGGTTGATTTGCTGTTGCCCTAAAGACGCCACTAGGCGTGATGGGAAACAATAGCAAAGAAAACCTATCTGCTGTTGCCCTAAGACGCCACTAGGCGTAATGGCCACTGACTGCTTTGACGGTCGGTGGCTAAGGACGGAAGAAGAAGAAGAAAATCTAGGTCTGGGGTATATTCGATTGACAGACTGGTTAGAGCGCAAAGGTGCCGGGTTCGATTCATGGTATCGACACGCTCCAGTCTACCCAGCTGTAAATGGGTACCTGACTCTGCTCTTGAGTTAGGGGAGGAAAAGACAGCGAGGAAGGTAACTGGTCACCCCACCTCTCGATGCTGGGACCTAGTAGGGTGAAGTCTGTAACACTTCACTCCTGCTGTGGGACTAGTTTTACCTGTACCTCACCATTCTAACAAGCCTGCGGTCCTTCCTCTGCCACTTCCACAGCACGTACCCCCCTTATTTTCGTACGAGAACTCTAACAATACCTTATTCACGACACATTTTTAATATCTGGATGTGTGCCACCTGTGGGCTGAGTCATTTTTGTTTAAAAGAATCTATTTGTTCTGATAAAATTCTCAGCGCCCTCCAGCCCCCCTCCTCCCCCCCCCCCCCTTTTTTTTCCCCCATTCATTTTGTAACGAAGAAAATGCACACAAAACGGAAAGAAGGTTCTAGATCTAGGAACAGGCTGTGGAAAAAAAAGTCTAATGGACAGACTTGATCAATTTGGACCGAACCAATTTTTAACACTCTGACTTGTGGTAATAATGTCTTGCGGAATGGAGAAGGTGGTAATAATATCTTGCGGAATGGAGAAGGTGTTAATAATATCTTGCGGAATGGAGAAAGTGGTAATAATTAATATCTTGCGAAATGGAGAACAATGGTAATAACATCTTGCGGAATGGAGAAGGTGGTAATAATATCTTGGGGAATGGAGAAAGTGGTAATAATATCTTGCGGCATTGAGAAACTATACCTCGTCGGAGAAATTTTCTTTCTGTACATTTTTATCTTTTTGTAGAGTATGGGGCTGCCATTATAGTAACCTCCGTGCAAGGCATGTGTCTAAAGACAAATTTGCTTTTACAGTAGTGTTTTCTGTAGAAGTGTGTTTGACATTGTGGGGTTTCCAGTCCTATGCACAACCTCACCTTAAGTCGCATCTGGCGACATGGCTGGCGGTGGGTGCAGTCATATTCTATATTTTTTCTCATCAGACACCTCCGTAACCAAATTGGGCCGGAGTACATTTAGTAACTTAGAATACCGAGCGGGCAGAAGGAAACAAATATTTAGTTTTTGAATGTTCAGTTTGCATCGTCATTAATTGCTGCTGTTACTGGTTTGGTTCTCGGTACTGTTTTTGTGTTTTAACTTTCTCTACAGCAGTGCAGATTTTTGCTTTTAATTGCTGACACATTTAGTGTACAACTTTACGCTTCTGTCTGCATGCATGTCGCAGTCTTCACTTTTGTCATATGTCGTTCAGCATATTTTCTGTCTTCTTTGTAACTGTCTTCGCTGTTTCGCGGTCGTGAAACGTGAACAGAAATACAGTATACACAAATATTCAGCGTTACGTTTCAGCTTCCTGAAGTGCGCAGGATTTCAGCAAATACACGCCAAGTCTTCCTCTCTTGTATAAACATTTATAACACATAAGGAAGGGAAATCCGAGGCCTGTAAACAGTAAATAAATATTAGACAAACATAAAGGTATGTTTTCAGGCACTCGTAAGAAATAAAGAAGATGCCTAGATGGCCAGAAGGATAGTGCGATTCGCTTGCATAGCTAGGCGGTGTTGTCGCACGGAAGGTCCGGGGTTCGAGTCCTGGGTAAGCGACTCACGTCTGTTGTTTTTCTGTTGTCTAGTTTTCTACTTCTTTATTTCTTACGAGTGCCTGAAAACATACCTTTATGTTTGTCTAATATTTATTTACTGTTTACAGGCCTCGGGTTTCCCTTCCTTATGTGTTATAAATGTTTATACAATACCAAAAACCTACCCTCTGTTCTATACTTACTGTTCTTAAGTCTACTATCATTTACTAGACACAGTATAAAGGTCTTTGTCTTGTGTGGACTGACCTATAGTGTATAATAGGGGAACAACAGAAGTGATTGCGTCATTAATAGGCTGGGCTGCCCATTGTAAACTTCCGGTGTTGTGTCTTGCGGTTCGCACTAATGACCAGTCATCGAAGCATCATTTTTGGTGATGCCTAGATGGCCGGGAGGATAGTGCGATTCGCTTGCATAGCTAGGCGGTGTTGTCGCACGGAAGGTCCGGGGTTCGAGTCCCTGGGTAAGCCACTCACTTCTGTTGTTTTTCTGTTGTCTAGTGTTCTACGTCTTTATTTATTACGAGTGCCTGAAAACATACCTTTATGTTTGTCTAATATTTACTTCCTCTCTTGTGCTGTCCGTTCAGAATATTTTCATGTCTTATTTCTCCTCTTCATGCTCATTCTAATTCCCTTTCTCTATTTTTATTATAATTTTTTTTTAGGTGTTTCTCTTACCCTGGGGATTTAAGACCAAGGACTGCCTATTAATATTATCAACTGGTTTTCTCAAATCACATACATAGACTCATAAAAGTGAACCTTTTCTGATGTGTAGACTAATAAAAGATCGTCCCCAAGTTTCTTAATTCCAATTGTGACTGTTATATTAGCACTAAACCTGTCACATGTACGCTTTGTGTAGGGGCCTAAAATTGTTATGTTAACTCTTACCTGTCATTATAAATGGGCGGTATCATTTCTCTCATTCTTGCTATTCAGTTAACTGCTTTGCTCTTCGTTATCTGTCGTTCCATGTCTTTGTCTAGCTACTTTGTTTGTTTAGTTTTTTTTTTGTATTCCCTTCTGTTAAGCAAATGTTTTCTTCTGTTATAGTAACACTGAATGTGATTCAGTCTTAGAGTTACTATACTCCTATATCACGCACGTACGCGCGCACACACACACACATATATATATTCTTCTTCTTCTGTCCTTAGCCACCGACCGTCAAAGCAGTCAGTGGCCATTACGCCTAGTGGCGTCTTAAGGCAACATCAGATAGGTTTTCTTTCCCACTGTTTCCCATCACGCCTAGTGGCGTCTTTAGGGCAACGGCAAATCAACCCATTTGCTGTTGTTTCCGTAATCGAAGTGACTGGCAAACGGGTGATCAGCCCGTTGTGACATATATATATATATATATATATATTTTTTTTCTTATTTTTTTCTTAACCAGCGGCACTTGGGATTTCAGCCCTTTGGCCCAATGACATGTCATTGCGAGGCTTTTGGCTTTCCTTCCAATCCGTTCAGGAGCTTCGCTCCTTCCCATCCACAGAGGGTTTATCTCAGGAGCCGTTCAGGTTATTCAATCAAAATCCCGGTCGATGACACTACTTCAAATGCTCAGCCCGGGCTTGAATACCTGATCGCCAGCGCAATGTGGTAACCATTGGACCAGCGCGGCACATATATATATATAAGGCAAGTCAGCGATCCTGCTGTTTCCTGTTGGCTTTTCTTTATAGCATCACAGTCCTTACCCAGAGGTATTTGTTTTATCCCTAAGGGCTTGTTGTATTTCAACCTCAGTTTTAGTACCTAATTTTTTTTTTTTTTTTAACTAGGTGGGGGTAGCCTGCCACACGAGAACCCTCCTTTGTCGCTTTTTATTGTGCCACGTTTCGTTAGGAACAGTAGTCGCATTCTTTACCATAACCTGCCGGGATATTTGTTTTCTAGCACTGTGATATTATTTCACTTTGTTAAATGTAATAAATGTCATGAAAATGAATATGTTATCAGTGATTATTTGTGTCACTAGTATGAACTTTGAACATTCATTGCTAGTGCCACACTTCACAAAGCTCAAGTCGTATTCTAGTGTACTTGAAATATTGACTCCACTTAATCTGATTGCTTATTTATGAAACGGTTATCGCGTCTCAAGACAGTTTCAGTTGTGGTTGCCAATTCGTTCAGATTTACATATACCTCCTACTTAGTCGTTCCTCTTCTACTTGGGTGTGTAGAGGTTCACATTTACTTATACAAACTAGAACTGTCCAAGTTTGTTAAAAACTGTATAGGCATACCCCACTATTACGACATGTTAGGTTCCAGACCGTTGTCGTAAAGCGAATCATTGCCTTTTTTGACGCGTGGATTATGTACTGTACTGCAGTCGTCACATATGTGCATAAATGGTGTAAATAAAGCAGTTATAAATTAAATAATGTACGCGTGCGGTTTCGCCATACTGTCGTCTTAAAGTTTGTTTTTAACGACAGTAACAATAGTAATGCGAGATAGGTTTAGCCTTCGGCCTATTTCACTGTTCGATACACCATATTGGGGCCGAAACACTTGATTGTGGGGGGGGGGGGGCACTTCTAATGATCAGATTGCCTCCTGTTGTATCGCTCTATATAGAGTTTTCCTATTACTGTTCGATACACCGTCATTGCCAAATTTAATAATTGGAAATTTTGTATCTAATGTAATTGCCTCTTTTCACTTTTATCTGCCATTATTAATTTATTTTATTGACAACAATAACACAAAAATAATAGTTATAAACAATTTATAATTCACTAAATCACAGATCGTATTACAGAGATGTCGCTAAACCGTCGTATCAGCGAGGCAGCTGTCGGATACTCGGGGTATTGTCACAATTTAAAACCGTCGTATGAGCGAAGAGTTGGAAAGCGAATCGTCGCAAAGCAGGGAATGCCTGTATATGAAATAAATGGGTTAAAAATAGCAGATGGACCCACATTATTCATGCGATTTCTAGTTTTGTTGTTCACGTAAGCAAAGGCAGTAGTTATTGTAACGGAGACAACGATGATAGTTATTCATATATTTCCGTTGATTACCGAGTAAGTTTAGTTTAAAATGCTCCGCCTTTGTCTTTTTTTTTTCTGGCCGCGCGAAGGGGAATTATAAAATTGTGAATCTTCCAACTCAGATGTCACGGTAATATCCTACTGTATGTGTCTGAAACATGTGAAAACAACTAACACAAACTTTCATGAACTGGTGCTGCGCTGAATGAGTTTGAAATGGTGTGACAAGACCACCCGTGGGGAACTGATGGAAGGAACAAGACACATATCAATGAGCAGGGCTTCGGAGTCAGGAGTCGGTAAACATGTTCCGACTCCGTGCAAAAAGGTAAAAAAAAAAAAAAAAAAATATCATTTCAAAGGAGTTGTTTATTACTAACTTAGTATATTTTAAGCAAGGGAAGTAAAAGGTACCTTGTGAAGTTTTTTTGAAATAGTGAATTTTAAAAAAAAATGTCCGCTGCTATTATAAATTGAAAGGGGTAAGACTTCTGCAAATCCCGATTTATCATTACATATTATAGCACTGAAAGAGGTTGAGATATTTGACTACTTCTAAATTTGCTCTCAAAACGCAATACCCTACTACCCCGAGATCATTGAAGATGCTGCTCTGACTGTCATAGTGTTACTACCCAATCAAGTCACCGTGGAACGTTTGTTTTCTGCCCTCAGAATAATCAAGGCCGATTTGAGAGCAGCCATGAGGCCGGGCCTTTTAGAAGTGGTCCTTTTTAAAGAACTAATTCAATTTAAATAAAAGTTATTATATTTTAAAATACTGTTTGCATTTTTGTTATGTATTATTGTATGAATAAAATGAATAGTTAAAAATGTAATCAACGAAAGCCACGTATCTATTTATTCACGCCATTACTTATACATTTAACTCCATATAGGTGCATAAAATATACCATATGCCTAGTTAAAAAAAAAAAAATATATATATATATATATATATATATATATTAGTCGGAGTCTGTCTACTAAAATGTCATGAGTCCGGAGTCGGAACATTTTTGGCCGACACGACAACCCTGCCAATGGTTCAAGCGGTGAAGAAAGGCGCTGGCGTTGGTTAATACAGATTGGGGAAACAGGCTGATATCAGGAGGATTTAAAAACACGGGGAGAAGACTCAAGGGCATTATAATTGTACTTACATAGTTCACGATACTATAGTCATTAAATACAATTATGCGACAGGGAAACCGTGTTGTTGCAAGTACTGTAATCAGTTAGGTACGCACATATGTATTGCTTATAGCAAATGTATCTTCATTTATAAAGCGAGAGTAAGATCAGAGGCGGAGGTTGAATGAGTGAACACATGAAAGACGAAAAGTGTGCCGTCTTTGGAAAAACGAGAACTCAACTATATAGAGTGTGAGAAATGGCTACATAAGGCTTTGCGTCTTCCGTTTCATATTGCCACGAGCCTGCTGTCTGTCTTCCTTTTCTTTACCCGGGACCTGGACTGACTCAACTGACGGGCCCTGGTGAAAGAACTGTAAACAGATCCTTTTCAGAGCCCTGCTTAATAGGATACCTGAACGTCGGGCACTTGAATAGAAGAAAAGTCTTAAGACTGTCATATGCCATGCCATACTATACCTGAATCTCTTACAGTTTCTAAGCCCACAACCCGCACTCTTTCAATCTTCCAGCACGTCCAGAAGATTCTACTTTTATGAACCAGTTCTGCCACGTATTCAGGATCTTGCATTTTATTAAAAGTTGTTATTTTAGTTCTTTCAGTATCGCTGTGTAGTCTCCCTTCTTTATTTTACCATTTCGCTTTTGTTTGATTCCATCCTACAAGGCTTAAGAAGTAGCATTTTTGTATTGATATTTTTTTACGTTCCAGTTTTTTAAAATGTCATTTATTCAGTTTTTCTCCTCTGTAAAGCTGAAACTCCTGCAACCCCCCCCCCCCCCCTCCCCCCCTTACGCCAGCTCATAAGCTCGTATGTTTCCTTTGAATAATATGTGCATGAAATGTTCCATATCTTTTCCTGTATAACCTCAGCCTATTTTCTTTTGCGTCCCACAGTCCCACCACCCCCTTTTACAACCGCCGCTTGTTTCACCTTTTCTTTTCAGCATGTACCCTTTTTTCACTGTTACTGAATAGAGTGTGACTGTCCCTTCCTTTTGCGCGGGAACAGAATCTCAATGAATTATATCCTCAGCCTTAGACCTTGACATTAAATTCGAGGCTTGCGCCATCTGCAGCAAACATCGTACTATACCACGTCTGGTGAATGCAACATTTGATAATTCATCGCAGGAAGTGCGCGCAGCTGTTAAACTTTGGAGGCTTGTTATATTTTTCTGTTACTTTTTTTATTTTATTTATGTCGTGTTTTACTCTAGTGATTCAATTGAAATGCAGGGATCAAGGCGACCTTGACACCGGGCAATGATATTGTCGCATGAGTAATAGTAGATTATCAGGGTGTAGCGATTATAGACCTGGCGTGGAGTGGTTGGAAGGAAATGTTTTGTTTAATCTAGTTATGAAACTTCCTTCTCTCGCTTCTTCCTTTAGCTGTCTTTGTGGTTGATGTGGAATTTAAAAAATTACAGTAGTTTTTATATCTCTTTCTCTCTTCCCCACCACCACCACCTCCCAGACATGTTGGGCCAGTTGAATAGAATATATATTTTTGTCGCTGTAAATGATTAGATTTGCTAGTCGTTCACACTGAGTTTATAAATTATTTTCCGGTTAAAATAGACATAGCACTAGACTAGACAGAGAATTCATTTAATTTTGACGAATTGAAAATATCAGAGCTTCCAAGCCGAGGCAGAAGCAGATAACAGACGCAAAAGCCGTCATGAAAAACAGTGATAGTGCAGGAGTCCGGATAGTGGTTCCTGACAGATTTCATTTCACTCACTCTTGTTCACTCTAAGTTATCTGAGAACAAGAGAGAAGATAGACTTACTATTAAAGGAGGAAACAAATACCAAACCTACTGTGATAAAAACAGTGTATAAGAATAGTGGCAAGGAGAGAATCCAGTTCAATTGAAGAGAAGCATACTATTCCTTGTCAAGAGGCCTAGACCTGTAAGAGCCATCTTTGTCAAAAGGCCCCATCCTATATCCATCAGATATGTCAAAATAACAGCTCATCAAATCTGCGAGCACAGATACGACCGCCAAGCCTAATAAAACATCCAATCCCCATACGAAGAAGTTCCCAACGGTAGCTAGAAGAAGAGATTATGTCACGAAAAAAGTATTAATTGACAACAGCGAGAAGAAACTTAGACCCAGACAGATAAAAAAAGGAGGAATGGGAAATCAGCTAAGCAACTCTCATGGAACTGTCTGAAGACAAAAATAATTACTATCATAAAAAGAATAGTAGTGTGACTGTATTGTCTCCCCTGCTTGCAGTAGTGGTCCAAGAGTAGTCAAAACTCAAGAGTATCTAATATGGCCTTCAAAGGTATCTACCTTCGCACAAGAATACTCTTGGCAGAGATGTAGAAAGAAGGCTAATGACACTTCTGTTACAAAGGGAGTCTTCAGGCCCCCACCCCTGATTTACTCAGTGGAATTCTTACTATTCTGGTATAGCACTGTTTAGAGTGTGTGTAGTAAATTGACTGAGACAAACATGTAGTAACTTTAAAATGATTAAATCGGAGTTAAATTTGTAACATTACAAATAACAAAAATTTAATAATCACTTTAGGTTTTAACAGTTTGAACATAAATTGAATAGTTTAGAAGAAAAGTTTCATCATTGATTTATAGTAGAGATGATGGGGGAAAATTCACTTTGGCAGCGTATAATTTTCACTTAACTGCCAATAGTAGTTCCTGCTCCCGCTGATGGGTTCTATTACACTGCTCTCACTCGTCGCTTGTCACGGTTAAAGGTGCTGCACGTTCCTAGAACGTCAAGGAGTAACGGCCACGCCGGTCCTGCGTCTGTCTATAAGACCCTCTTATGATAGCGTCTCGCACAACGTGCACAACAGTGATCCAGCTGCAAGAGATTTGGCCATACTAAAAATACATGCAGAAAAGAGACAGTTTGCGGATGCTGCCCACAAAATCACACTTGTAATATATGTCTGAAGACAAAGAAAGACCCCAACTGCAAGCACAGAGTCCAATCGAACACTTCCAGGTTGTCCCTGAAACCACGGAGCAAGATATCGCAGTTGTCCGATGCTTCAGGAAGGCAGGTACCAATTTAAAGTCTGGAAAAAAATAACATCTCGTACAGAGAGGCAGAAAAAACGCACACAACACGCAGGATGTTAATTAAGTAGGGACAACATAAAACAACTCCGAGATATCCGCACAAGGAAAAGAGATCAAACAAAAATTACTTAAGTGGATAGCAGTAAAAACCCTAGCAATGAAGCGGCCCTGCTAAATCAGGTACAGAGAGACACCTGGAGCCCTGAAAAGCGCTAACAAAATGCTACACGATGCGAAAATAGTTGAGCCAAGAATGTAAAGGCGTCGCAAAATTAGTAGCTGACAATGGAGAAATGCTTTACATTTTAAATACGATGGATGGGTTTGAAAAAAAATCGAAAAAAGGTGATTCGTCTTTGTCCTTTGTCCTCGTAAGACGAATCACCTTTTTTCGATTTTTTTTTCAAACCCATCCATCGTATTCCACGTCTTACCGCAGTTCCCCTCGTTCCCATCAGCTTACCTAGTTCATAATAGCTTCTGCAGTATACAACAGAGCATCAAGTGGCATAGTCGTTAGAGCGATTTCTTCTGGAGGCAGAGTTACCGGGTTCAACAAGGTCGCGTCACGCTCCATTGTACCCAGTTGTAAATGGATACCTAGCTCTCCTCTTGAGTTAGGGAAAGGAAGGCAGCGAGGAAGGAAACCAGCCACCCCGCCTGACAGAAGCTGAGACATCGTCTAGTGAAGTCTCTGCAATGAAACTATCTTTACCTCTCTTTTATATGTACAGCAGCTGCATAGAAATGCAAGGAAAAGACCACTTAGATGACATACGTGATTCTATTCCGAGGCTGTAAACATACGAGTCAGTTTTCAGTACGTTGGTTGCGACCCACCAAGCTCAGGTAAATCATTAATTGGCCACATTTCTATCTTTCAGTAAAATGGTATCTTGTGCACTTTATATTAATGTTATTACATATAGTGCCTCCATCCGTGAAGCAACATTTTATCTTACTGTTACTTATTTAGAGTTTAGTTTAGAAAATTCCTTGGGATGCAGCAATGACCTGACTAATTCCACAACATTTGGTCATTGGGGCACCACAGACAGTGATCGTTTGACTAAGCGATCTATAGTCTGTTTAGTTCGCGCCATATTTGTACTTTTGTTTAGTGTCAATCAATTTATTTTTCTGTCTGCCATGTTTTCTTTGGCCTGCTACTCACGGCGGTTTGCCAGCGACACTTTAGTTTTACCTGTACCGCGCTAGAGCGACAGAGGTCACGGGGTCAAATTCCTAACGGGAAAAAAAATGTGGCGGTGCTTATTTTTGATAGGGTAATTAACGCTTTTAGGCTACTTTATTATTATAAATCCCGGCTTTAATTTTCCGTTAAGCTAGACTCGAAATGCTGGAGTAACTTTTAGAACAAGAACGAACATTTTATCACAAATAGAACAGAAGATATGATAGTCTAAAATAGTGTAAAAAGTAAGTTTTTTTTTTTTTAACATTATTTTTCTGGTTTGTTTCTTATGCAATAAACTAAAACGACCCCTGTGCCTTGAAGAAAAATCTTTGGTGGTTGATGCGATCTTGATGCAGCTGTGTTAAATATCGTCATTATTTAGTAGCCTACATACAATACAGCCTCGTGTTAAAGGTGTTTTCAGGACTTGAACATACGAACACTGCAACATGTAACGCGAATAAGGAACGTTCACTTCGAAGTCATTTATATAGATTTATTTTACACAGAACAAACGATGAGCTCCAAGTTTTGATGAATAATGATGGCATGCATTTTCATATCAGCAAGGAATAAAATACAACGACCGTTAGGCAGAATTACCGTCAGTAAAAGTCATAATGTCCACGAATTATCACTGCATATCAAACTCGTCGAAAAGTCATTTAATATTGTACTAAATACTTTCCTTTACAATCCATCCATCACAAGCACACATAGAAATATATTCTTCAAAGAATCTGTAACTTATGCAGTGGACTTCTACAAACACAATCCGAGCTCTCACACTTGCGTCCGAACACCTCCAAGTCCCCAGGCCACAAGAGGGCGTTACAAGTCTACCGCAGACGTGCATACCTAATTTTTACTGAAAACTAACGTCACTAATACTTATAATAGAGTGGTTTACTAGTGGTGCGTCTAGGTGTTACCTCATCGGTTCACATCAATGCCTTCCCTTAGAGAATGCACTGATGTGTACGAACATAAGCATAACACTATATACCCCACTCCTCCAGAGGAAAAAAAAAAAACAAATTTTTTTTTTTTTTTTTTTTGTGAAACGAGGGACCACCGACCTAACCCGATGTCAAAACGCGTGCAGTCTGAGTCATGTCTCAGTTAAACATGCAAACAAATCATTAAGACTTGTAAAAAAAAATTCAAGAGAACATTAATAGTATCTAATGAACCTATGATCCTGATGATAACGGAGGTGGTGAATGAACCATACGATCATGAAAAGTAATAGATGACATGAATGTGTAAGTGAAAAAAATCGAATTAAGTGATCATGAGAAAAACATTACACATAATGGTAAATGAATGAATTAAGTGACGGTATCATAAATAGTGTGAGTGTCTGTAAGTTATCTCACTACGTTAAATGATTTCTCTTCATTAAACTTCAAGTGTTCTTGCCATAATAGGTAAATAATAACATTGGCAATGTTTAAACTCGAACCTTGAGCAAGTTTGTTGCACTGAGGTAAGTAACTAGTGTCACGAAATGGATTTAGGACTAGAGACTGTCTACATACAGTGACAAGACACTAGTGAGAAGAAAGACTGAAAAGATAGATTTAGAAGAAAATGATAGTGCAATGTGAACAGTTGACACTATTGGCTCCGAGGTTAAGAACCGAGGTTGATTCTTTCCTCGCCACTTCGGACGTCTTATGTGCTATAGTTGTCAACGACCTCTAGCTACCCTAAGGGGATAAGGTTATATCAAGCTTCACAAACACCAAGATACAGACAACATATAGCTACTATAGGAAATGACTGATGCCAGCTACAATTTATACAAGTTTATTATACACCTATAAACAAACTCATATACATGTCAAATACATAAAGTGCAAGGATGCACACCTGAAACAAAATCAAGCACAGTTAAAAATGCATCAACCCCAACCCTTCTCCCACAATTGCAACCTGTATGGAGAAAGAAGGTAAGGTTAACTGAAATGAACTACACTGCACTTGATGTCGCCTACACTCCAAACTAGCTGTTCTAAATTCTAACTCTAACTCTAAGTCCACTGATAGCTGGAACGACTATGAAGTGTCTACACAATCTCTGCACAGACTTCGGTTCTACACAGCCTATCCTGGAATCTCCTGAACACAACTAACTGCACCTCTAAACTTCAGCAGCGGTCCTCTGCTATGATTCACCAAAACTAACAGTTCTGCCTATCTGTGCTGACTTCAGTAGAGAGAATGTTTACCCTCTCTCTCTCCACTAACTCTGGAATTGATGACTAAGGTTTAACAGAACCCCACTGGATTCTGGAATGGAACTGTAGCTGGCTTCTCCTAACACCTCTGAGGTTACCTGCCCGATTACCTATGACTGGGCGATGGGGCTATCGGCTTTATTATGGCCGTGAAGAAGCGAACATAAAATTACCACAACGCTGGCAGCATGCCAAATCTGCGTGTGTAACCGACCGAGCGTCAGAACTCAGGATTTATCCACAAAAATCCTATTCGCTGGAAAATGTCTTCCCCTGGCTGGGAAAACGTATTTTCTTCCTCTCCTTCCACCACTGGCAATTCATGCGCGACTTAGCTTGTCGGCGAATGCCACAACTTCGCCGTGGGAGAAATTTTTGTGGTATCAAAAATTCTGCTCTTCCCCACAAAAGCCGGCACCTGCTGTTTAGACAGAAAAACCAAAACAACAGCTAAACAAACCGTTAATACTCTATTTCAAATAATAAATAACTCCCTTACTCTTCAACCCGTTATGCACCTCCATACAAAATCATGCCAACACCGTCCGCTCCTCTCCTGTTCCCTTCTCTACCTGAGCCCACAAGGTAAACATTGGCTAACCCAGATCGCCTGTTCTGCCTGACTAACTCCGAGCAACAACAATATTTTCACTGGCCCGTCTGGGCAGACGTACTGTGGCCTACTTCTTACGCTGACACTACATGCAGCAAATTATTAACACAAAAATACTCTATCTCTAGGAATTCCTAAACTTCCCGTCAGTATGATTAATCACCTCAAAATTGAAATAAAGTATTATTCCCTTAACAGAAATAAATTTCATCTCCATCTTCTGAATACACATAATAACAATGCACAATCAATAACATATAACCCTGTTTACGCTAGCATCTACATGCCGTCAAAAGTTATACATAATGGTTATCAATTAAATCTCAGTAGTTACAAACACGTGGTTACAATTTTATGACCACGTGCTTCTCTCCCCCTCGTCCCTCTGAACATCGTATCAATAAATATACCGTAACCAACGCGCCCGCGTGCTTTACAAATTCCACCTCTTCTCCCCTCGTCCACCTATAGAAGTGTACTATACTATAAATAACTTGCATTACATTCTCAATAAAATCACAAATACACAGACTCCCGCTACTCTGTAATTAAATATGATTCGCAGATGCGAGTTTCTCTCCCGACCGACTTTGCAATAATACAAAGTGGTGATATCTCAACTTTTAAACCATGCCGCTATTCCTTCAACAAGGAATTAAATGGACCTATAAAGTTTCAAGTCTATCACTAAGATCGTATTGATGGCTCTGGAGTTAAGAATTAAATTAAACTTAAACTGCCCAAAGAAACTTAAATGATCGGCTAGGACTAGAAAAATTAAATAAAGTCCTCACGCAAAAATTCATGCTTACCAAATCTCGAATGTCCAACTGAAAGGCAATCGACAATTTGCTTCTGGCACCCGGCTTTGGCAATTTATAGACGAAGAGAACGAAAATATGAAATGCTAGCCTATTTATTATCAAGACCCCCACGCGCCGACTTCATGACGTCATATGCGCGGCGTGGTTCTAAAGCCAATGGGAGCTCTGCATTTCAACTGCAGTTAGCTCTCAGCCACTCAGAACCTTAGATCATGCTGATGCAACCAGTTTCTGCTAGACAAAGAAACGGGAATTCGTCCTAGCCCTATACTGCGAAAATGAAGCAAAAATGGCCGCAATTAATTTAACTCCCGAAAAATGCGTCTAGGGCCACCTGCCCTATCTTTAAAAAAGACTAAAACTGGGGCAAATCCTGAACTAGCCTCTATAATCTTAATCTAGAATAATACTGTCCAATTCCCTACACCCCCATTCTAAACACATAAAGAAGAACCATAAGGCAGATGAGATCAAACTCCCTCGTGATCTCATCTTGAAAAAACGTAAATAATAGAAGGAGAAGAAACATGGAGAAGGATTTTTTTGTAATCCCTCCTAGAAATAGTGAACAAAATGCAAGGAGGAAAAGACATGGGCCATTTGAAAGACAGAATCTCAGTACTCTCGTCACAACTAGCACTGTCCATAAGTAAGGTTCGATCCAACCTGTATATCTTGAGTGCAAAGGTTCTCATTGTGACTCTGGACTCAAATGTCAAGTGCAGTATTCTAAATACTTGGTTAAAAATCAACAGTAAGTGTCATGTTGTCATCTAATCAATCCAAGGAAGAAAATGTCCATCGCGCCATCAAGATGCGAGGGTTTCAATTGATCAAAAGGTGAAATGTCAAATGGTGTTTTTCATTTTAGCCCATCATCTCAGATAACGAATGTTCAATGCTCAAATTTTTGTTCCTGGATTAATGCATAGATGCGTGAAAATAGCCGAAGTTACACTGTTCAGTTAGGCTCTCTCTTCAATTCTGGAAAACAGTTCTTTTCCCACACTGGCCACCAGAAATGTTAAAGGTGTTTTCAGGACTTAAACATACGAACACTGCAACATGTAACGCGAATAAGGAACGTTCACTTCGAAGTCATTTATATAGATTTATTTTACACAGAACAAACGATGAGCTCCAAGTTTTGATGAATAATGTTGGCATGCATTTTCATATCAGCAAGGAATAAAATACAACGACCGTTAGGCAGAATTACCGTCAGTAAAAGTCATAATGTCCACGAATTATCACTGCATATCAAACTCGTCGAAAAGTCATTTAATATTGTACTAAATACTTTCCTTTACAATCCATCCATCACAAGCACACATAGAAATATATTCTTCATAGAATCTGTAACTTATGCAGTGGACTTCTACAAACACCATTTGAGCTCTCACACTTGCGTCCGAACACCTCCAAGTCCCCAGGCCACAAGAGGGCGTTACAAGTCTACCGCAGACGTGCATACCTAATTTTTACTGAAAACTGACGTCACTAATACTTATAATAGAGTGGTTTACTAGTGGTGCGTCTAGGTGTTACCTCATCGGTTCACATCAATGCCTTCCCTTAGAGAATGCACTGATGTGTACGAACATAAGCGTAACACCTCGATTATCCGAACTAATTGGGACCAAGGTTGGTTCGGTTAATCAAATAGTTCGGATAATCTAACTTACATGAGAATACCAGTTTATACAACAAAATGTAATTAGTCTTACAATTAAATTATTACTGTACGCAAGTTTATTAGTCGAGTATTTTGAAATATGAAGTATTATAAAAATAATTGATTTAGGAAATAGTTTGTAAATAATAACCAAACAGTTTTGAAGAAACAATGTAAATTATATATATTTTGAACCTGCCTAATTGTTTTATTTTTTTTAATGGAGAATACTGAGGGCTTGTGGAGTTCCGGGCTGCGTGATGTCAATCGTAGAAAGCCTCTGTGCCGGCTTTGCGTGTGGTGTTGGGCAGAGCGGCCTGGCCTTTGAGGTGAGGACAGGAGTACGAACGAACGAACGAACGAACGAACTTTATTTTCGAAGGGTAAAGAATTGGGCGCGCAGGCCCGTCTAACATTCTGCCCTTCCACTCTCATTAATCTTGCATACTATATCCTTTCATTCCCACATGATGCTTTAAGCATTAATTTAAAGGCATGCAACATTATAAAGTTACCATAACAGCATTCATTTACAGTATGCAAGCATAATTAAAAAAAAATGAGTAGGGTTTTTTTGTTTTGTTTTTTGAAACAAACAAGCTAGTAAATGGGGGAAAAAAGTAATAATAAAATAAAATAAATAAAACAATAAATAAAAATAAATAAATTCTGTATACCGACACTCACTCATGCGGTCAATCCGTCTACAATTAATCTGTATTTTTTGGTATGCGGGTACATTCTCACGACTCACATTTCTAAAGTACAGTATTATGTGGGTACATTCACACATACATTACATTATATAATAATATTTTAAAGTGAATATAATAATGATATTACATGGATATAAAACAAATTATTCACACACAAAAATGAGCGGAAGAGGAAAAGAAATGTTGACCTATGGATGAGATGTTGACAGGGATGCCCCTTATCAACCACTCTGTTTTTGACAGTCATAGACTGGGTGGTGCTCCAGACGACAGAGGGCAGACCGGAAGGAATGGGATGGACTACATTTTCTACATTGGAGGATCTGGGGTATGCAGATGGCATTGCTCTGCTGGCACATTCGCATCGGCACATCCAGGAAAGGACGGATGGACTTGATGAGTTTAGCCAGCGGGTGGGCTTGGGCATCAATTTGGGGAAGTCGGAGGTCATGGCGCTCGGTGTGAGCAGCCCTGGGCCCATGTCGGTAAGGGGTCGGCAATTGGTACAGACGGACACCTTCACATACCTAGGATGCGTGGTGGCACCAGACGGCGGGGCAGGCAGGGACATCGGCATCAGAATGAATAAGGCAGGGGCAGCCTTTTTTGGCCTAAACAACATCTGGAAGTCCTCTCAATACAGCACGGGCACAAAATTGAGATTATATCAGAGCTGTGTGCTTTCTGTGCTTCTCTGTGGTGCGGAGTGCTGGAGAGTTGCGGGGAGGGAGGTGTCGAGATTGTCCTCTTTTCACACAGCATGCCTGGGAAAAATTCACGAATCTTTTGGCCGAATACCATCACCAACCAAGATCTGCTTACTCGGAGCAAGCAAGAGGGCATGCACACCATCATAGCTGGCAGACGCTGGAGCTGGGTTGGCCATGTCCTCAGAAGAGACCCCGATGCCATCACAAGAACAGCTATGCTTTGGACCCCTGAAGGAAAACGAAAGAGAGGCCGACCAAAAACAACCTGGCGGAGGACTGTGGAGGCTGAAATGCAAAGAATGAACCAGAGTTGGGGCACTGTACGAAGGATGGCCGCCGACCGAGCAAAGTGGAATCAATTTGTTGTCGCCCTACAAGACGCCACTAGGCGTGATGGCCACTGACTGCTTTGACGGTTGGCGGCTAAGGATCAAAGAAGAAGAAGAAGAATTGTTTTATATGGTTTCAACTATAAATCGCACTTTCTTACATAAACGGAAATAAACAAACACAAGTAATTTCAGAGAAATAAAACTATAATGAATCTTGGGAAAGTTTATTTTTTAAAATATGTACGTAATCTTGAATTAGCCTTTAAACCGTGCGAGATTGGTTTTTTTTTTTTTTTTACAGCGACGTCTCATCTTCTTTAATAGCAGTATCTCCGTAGAACTAACTACATTCAGGCTGTCGATCACACCATGTCATGCAGTTTCTAAGGTTGTTCGGATAATTGACGTTCGGATAATCGACGTTGGTGAAAAATCGTTACTACTGTATTAACTATGTGTACTTTTCATTTCAGGCAGGTTTGGCCCGGGGGGTGGGGGGTTAGTAGCGGTCTTTCGCATTCGGGCTGTGGACCCCCAAAAAAAACAGTTGGCAACCACTGGTGTGCACACACAATTCTTGGGTAATCTACTAGTCGCATAGTTTTGAGCTATTGAACGAAAGGTAACTTAAAAGTTGCGACTGTTCCCTACCCTACACGTAGTCCCCCAAAAGTCGTTTTTACAAGGCGCGCTTTCTACATTTGTGCAAGCAGTGCAGGCGGGTAACGCGAGCCACGAAATGCTAGAGGGGTTTTCCTAAATCAGAAGAGCGGGAAAGACGGACGGTCCGTGTTAACATGCCGTGAATACGGGGAACGAGGAGGACTGCTAAAGTGTCGTCAACCGGTTATCGCGTTCTACCGGTAGATCACAGGGAGTGATGTGATAGATCTTTAGATGACGGAGGGGGGAAAGGGGAGAACGGATTTTAAAGCTAGAGTAATTTCGGTCCGCAACCAGACGATACATCTAGGCTTAAAAACCCAACCCCTGCAGACCCAAGTAGAACAGTCCCAACTAAGATGGTGTGGCCATGTCTGCAGAATGGGAAAAGATCGGCTGCCACGGCAGGTATGGGAGGCTAAGAGCCAGGGATCCAGACCTCCAGGACGACCCAGAGTCCGCTGGAAGGATAACAAAAGCAACTTGGCGGAGAACTGTGGGGGGCCGAGATGCAAAGAATGAACCAGAGCTGGGGCACTGCACGAAGGGTGGCCGCCGACCGAGCTAAGTTGAAACACTTTGTTGATACCCTACAAGACGCCACCAGGCGTGATGGCCACTGACTGATTTGACAGTCGGCGGCCAAGGATCAAAGAAGAGAAGAACATGAGATTGTGCATGGGGCTGGCAACCTCACCATGCTGCAGTAGTGGCTTCATGCTCCGTAAGGAGCGCCATATATATATATATATATATATATATATATATATATATATATATATATATATATATATATATATATATATATATATATATATATATATATATATATATATATATATATATATATATATTATCATGTTTCGCTCCTTATCTTTCGGAACAGAAAGCCACGACTACAGCTGATCCTCTTGCAAGAATCCTGCATCGAAGCATTCTTGTTTTAGTGACGGAGTAACAAATAGACAATGCATGTTTCAAACAGCGCGAAGATAATTACTGTGGCGTGATCGTCTTCCCTGTTCCGCAGTAGTAGTCCAACAATGTACAAACTAAGAGCATAATGATAATGAGATTCAAAGGTATCAGCCTTCGCTCAAGATTACTCTTATATACATGGGAGAATGCTTTAAGGGAGCCTCATAGGATGGAAAAGAAAGCATAACAACTGAGATCATCTAAGATGTCATGAATTTATATTCTCCTGCCCCTTCTCTTGTTTCGTGTTTTCTGTGTCACCAGCTAAAGGTGATTCAGCGGCTATTAATTTTATAGTTCTATATGGTTATGTATTTAACACAATATGAGTCATACGGGTGCAGACATACAATTCACTCAATAGTGATTAATCCAACCATAGCTTGAAAGTTACAACTAAACAGGTTTAATAATTACTTAACGTTTAACAAGATTTAAAATAAATAACATGGTTTGGAAGAAGAAAAAAAAACGATGATAATCATCGGATGATTTAAACTGTGGTTGACTTACTGAAGAGACTTGAAATGTCCAGTGGTGGAGCCGTAATGGTACTTAGTTTCCGGTGAGATTAGAATGACGTCTGCTTCAGCTAGTGTTGGTTCCCACAGGTGCTTCGGACTATACTTCTTCTATAATCAAATATTGTGGCCGCAGCACGTCTCTTGCACACGGCCGAGGTAACTGTTTAGGTTGTCAAGTCAAGCGTCTTCAAGGCCCGTCTGATGTAGGTGTCTAGCGTTGACTGCTGGTACCACAAACTAAGAGGGAAAAAAATGCCTCTTTTGAGTATTGGGTCTCTGATATGAGCATCAGGCTCTCTCCGATTGCATTCATCACTTCCATCATCTCAGAATATTTTACCCTCCCTGAGCGTTAAGTTTAACCCCAATGAGTCGGATGAAAGTGCTTTTGGATATCGGAAGACAAAAATTGATATATATATATATATATATATATATATATATATATATATATATACAGTACTTTGCAAAAAAAAAATGGCAGTCATATTGCTCAGCTAAATAAGCTGAAATCTAATTAAATATGCATGTTCTGCCCCAAATTTGCACTCCACTTAAGTGAGCAAACACTACCAAAAGTAATAAAAAAATTAGCGTAGAGTAACGTCCCTTGATATAAGAGCAGACGACAATTTCTAATGCTAGTGGCAGAAAATGGATACAAAGTCAAAGTGTATGTTAATTTCACAGCTTTGGAATGAAGGAAATCAAACATGCTCCAACATTTCTAAAACCTTGAACATTCCTGAGCGGACTGTCTACAGAGTTGTGAGTAAATTAAAAGCAAGTAATGGAATCGAGCGAAAAGAAGGTAGTGGGAGGCCAAGAATTTTGGTCACAAAGGACCATCGGTGTCTCGCCCAAATCGTTCGGGCTGGGCCAATGAAGAGTGTAGAAAACATACGGCAGCGCATGATCGAGTTGGGAAGCCCAGAGGTATCTAATGCTATTGTCAACCGGGAGCTACACAGGATGAATTACACAAAAAAGCAGGTAATTTCGTCACCATTGCTCACAGAGACTCACAAACAGATGCGCTTGAACTGGTGCCACGAACACCAAAATTTGTCATGGGACAATGTGATTTTTTCAGATGAATGTTCTCTTTGGTCTTATCCTGCTCAAATAAATATTTGGACGAAAGGCTCTGTAACGCCTGTGTACCAGCGACCGAAACATACCTAGAAATTCCATCTTTGGGGAGGGGTGTCAGCAAGAGGTGCCACCCCACTGTGTGTTTTCACAGGAATTCTCACGAAAGAAAGGTACATCGACATACTAGAGAGACACCTTCTGCCATTTATGCAGGTCATGTACCCCGATGGGTGCACATTTCAACATGACAATGACCCAAATCATACAGCTCATACCCCCAAAGCATGGCTGCAAGAGAAGAATGTGATAGTGCTGAAGTGGCCCAGCAACAGTCCCGATCAAAACCCAATTGAAAACGTTTGGGCACTACTCAAGAATCATTTAAAAAAGAATGGACTCAGAGACGTTGAACAATTGAAGAAGGTAGCTGAAAAATACTGGGACAGTCTGACTCTCAATTACCTACAAACATTTGTGGAAAGTATGCCTCGCCGCATCCAGGCTTGCCTTGCTGGAGAAGGCAACATTATATTGTACTCAAACCACTGTTAATAGATAGGAGATACCAATCTTCCTCTGGACATACAGTTTTTATTATTATTTGCTTCTATGAGTGTGCTGCGTTGCGAAAATATGACTGCCATTTTTTTTGCAAAGTACTGTATATATATATATATATATATAATTTACTGAAGTTTTTGTATAATAACTATGTACACCACGATATTATCACCCACTCCCTGCTCTCTATGGGATCTGGGGCCACCTCTACTGTTGGTTCCTTATGAGGAAACCCGCACGAAGCAGTTACCAGATCTTGCAGTGGTGGTTCGGGTATCAAGTTATCTACAGTGATGAGGTTGCCAACCTCATATGTCACTGTACACCCACAATCAAATTATACATGTCAAAATGCAAAATATAAAATGATAAAATACATATTATAATTACCCCGAGTTTCTCGGCCGAATTAAACACATTTTTTTTTTTTTTGCACAGGAAACGTCCGAATATTGTCGGGAAACTGATTTAAGATGCCGTCTCTTTAGGTGGGTTAGGTGTCTAACTTAGTGCACTTGAACTAGGGTCCTAGAGCTTAAGGAACGAAGTGGTTTCTCTGGGGTTATTCTCTTCAAATCATAAAATATACGTCCAATCCTCTGGCCTGTCCTATATTCTGTGTTCCTGACTGTCAGTGATTTCTCTTTGACAAAATTTCAATTCAGAGAAGTAGGCTTACAATGCGATTGTTTATAACGAATATTTTCGCTCACACACCAATATTGCTACTTTGATGAGAAGTCCAATCAGAAGCAGTCTATCTTTGCATCTCAAATGCCAAACCAATTACACAAAAAAACTGTCTGATTTTGGTAGGGGTTCATCCCCCACTACCCTCGTGTAGAATATTCCACAATACAATTGTCACGGATTACCTCCCATTAGCTCTGCAGTAGTGGTCCACCAGTGGCCAACACTCAAGAGTATCTAATATGGGTCTTCATGCTTTCATATCTATAATAAATGAATCAACAATGATTGTTTTGTTTTAAAATAACATGTAACAAATTTAATAATCAATTAGTTTTTAACAGGTTAAAATAACCATGGAATGATGGTGAATGTTAGATGTATATAAAATTGTCTTCACTGAGACTTGGGTGAGGATTTATAAAAGTTTTGTCTTTTTGCTGTTTCCTTTAATAAGAACTTAGCTGATCTAAGTGAGTCATGCAGCCGCGGTTTCGTCAATTCTTTTGTGCTGAGGGCACTTCTCCACACAACTCGTCCAATGTAGGCGGTTATTGTTGAATCCCTGCTATTGACTCACACTAGTGGCGCAGAAACTTTAGTCTTGCAGCTTCGTACCACGAACTTTAGGAAACATAAAAGAGCAAATGCCTCTGCTAAGTACATTTGTGGGCAAATTAACATGCGCATTGTCTCACTGTTCACCCACAAATGTTAGCCTCTCTGAATAATTAGACCTTTTGAGTATACACAGCGTAACTCGTGGATTATGATTAGAAATCACCGCTATTCTTCTGGGTATTCCCATGGGACAAAATGTTTCTGGACAGCGTGAGGGCAATGGCTTGCCTGAATTACAATTAACAAGGTACATATATCTCATAAAATGATACTATACATTTTAGACACATATGATGTAATCATCACTTCTCACTGCTCCATTCGGAGTCTGAGGTCACCTTTGCTGTCGGTTTTCTGTACGACTAGCAAGAAGCAATCACCAGCGCTTGCTGTAGTGGTTTATGAATATACTATTTTCATATGTTGAGGTTGCCAGCCTCCTATGGCTGGTATAACCACTTAGCAAGTACGGACATGTCACAATTCACATTTTATACTATATGATCACAACTTACCCCCAATGGTATATACAATCTCCTCGTACAGATGTATGGACACAGCACTTTGATTAGATGCTTCAAACACTGGTCTGGGAAATTTTATTATTCCTCTTATGACTTGATTCTGATTCCTTAAGTATCCAGTCTTTGTATTTAAAACTGCGGGTTCTCTTTTAAGTTAGAAAGACTCCCAAATACTTCGATCTGTCACTTTTAATTAAGGAATTGTTTGTCCGATCCTTGTGCTTCTGATTCCTTAAGTTTCAAGTCTTGGTATGTAAAATGCGGGTTCTCTGTTAAGTTATAAAGACGCCCAAATAATTTGATCTGTCACTTATAATTTTGGAATTCTAGTTCGATGTCTCTCTGGCTCCTGGGAGCTGCTAATTTGACGTTGCGATGCAGTCTGATTTGTGTCTCCGATTTCACTAGATTAAAATTCCATTTCTCAGTTCAGATCCCAGATTGTACTATTAGACCAACTTGCCAATGAAAGTCAAAGTCTATTCCGGCTCTTAAATTAAACCAATGGTAAGCTGTTTAGAACTATGTGGTTCGGGGTATTAAATCATTTATATCCCCCGAGTGTTTCAAATTTATCACTTTTAAAATTTAAACGCGTGACCTCTTTCAGATATGTCAGTAATACTTCCGATTGTATTTGTACAAACTCACAAACACATCGGTAGACTTATTTCCTGGCTAATACTTTCCGCCCATATTGTCTCCTTTGACAGGGCATCTGTAATCTTGATACAGAGATGGTCCAGCGGAAGCGATTACATATATGACATGTGTTTGCGTACATTCCTCAGACGGATTTCTTAGACAGCCAATCTGGCTTTCTTTCCATCGATCGTGCGCGACCACCTTGCGTCAACAAAGATCGTCTCAATCAAAGGTGGCGAGACGACTTAAGTGATAAAAGTATTATCCACTGCCCTGTCTGATTAGCCTGGTATTATTACGATTCACCTCGCGAAGCGTAAATAAGTATGGGAGCGGCTAGGCAAAAAACTTATGGACATAAAATATGCCAAATAATAGGACGATGAGTGAGAAAAATGAAGAAATTAAATGATACTGCCGGAGAGAACGACAGTTATGAAAAGTGCACAACTGATTTCGTCTCAACAACATAAGATGTTGTTTCAAACTCCATTACCTTATAAGGTCTTGCAACTTCCGTGGGTATTTATTATGTTTACAACTACTTACTGATTCATAAATCTGTCACTGATAATCTCCTTCAAGATGTCACTTTCTCGTAATTATCCATTAAAACAAGGTCTTACGGAAGCGATTACGTAGCTGTCCATGCTCCAACATAACCTTTGTTAATTTACTGTCCATGTCTTAATCTTCATAAAGATTGTCATCGATCGTGTTTTTTTGGTCACAGCATATTTGCTAAGTGTCACCTTTTCTTCAAATAACGCGTGTCCATCCATATTGGAACAATGTGAACAACATGTTTCGTGTATCTTCCCAGACAAGAAGTCTGGATTAACAATAAGAATGTCGGTCAGTGTAGATCTTACTCCGTCTGGTGCGGCGCAAAGCGAAAATTCACGGTGGCAACTTCGCTCTGCACAAAGTCAGTGCGGTATCAAAACAAGTCAAGCTATCAAGCTAAGGAGTAAAAGAAATAATACAAAACATGATAAGAAAACCTTGAATTATGAAAGCGTAAACAATTATAATGGAAGAATTAGCACGTACAAAGAGTGGTAGATAATACTGCCGGAGTGGAGAGAAGAGCATAAAAAATAACGAACTTATTTCGTGACATTACACCATTAACAGTAAAACGGAGCGCACGATATTTCTTTTAATGATCAAGATGAGCGGTGTCGCGACGACCCACGCACTCACTTAATGTCATGAGTCATTTTCACTACTTCCTAATCTCATAACAGATCTATGACTCCCTTTGTTCCCTGAACACTTTCTTGGTTGGCTGTATCGCGTCTCGCACACATTTTATGAAAATGATAGCCCGCAACTAAATCCATAACATTATTATACCTCCTGTTCAGTTTTGCTATTTGTCATTGTCGATAATTTTTTTTTTTTTGGTATAATAATATCATTATCTATTTTTATACATCGCTACAATCGATCAGTTTTCGTTTGTGAATTCTCAAGTACAGTAACCTTTGTTGAGAAAGGCTGTTTCTTGTCTCTTTCTGTTTTTAACCACTTCCTTTACGATGATCTGGTCTGTACATGATCTTCCTGCACGAAATCCTGCCTTTTCTTCTCTGAGTTTGTCATCCACCGCCTTCTTAATACGGTCCAACAAAACTGTGGTCAAAATTTTTCCAGCCGCTGCTAGCAGTGTTATACCCCTCCAGTTGTTACATACAGTCACGTTTCCTTTCTTTGGCAGCTGGATAATGTGGCCTTCCTTCCAGCTCTTTGGTATGGCCTCTTTTCCCCAGATTTTCTTGAAGAGCTGGTGTAGCAACTCTGTAGTGTATGGTATATCTGCCTTCAGGACTTCTGGTGGTGTTCCATCTGGTCCTGCAGCCTTCCGATTTTTTAGCTGTTTTATTGCCCGAGAAATCTCTTGTTTAGTGGGTGGGTTCATGTTGCACTGTAGTGGCTCTTCTGTTGATTCTGTGATGGGTTGCATGTGTTGGTTGGATTCGGTTTAGGATTTCCTTAAAATATTCAGCCCATCTGGCCCTGTGTTTCTCTTCATTGCTAATGCTTTGTCCTTCTCTGCTCTTCACTGTTGTATTGTGGTTTAGCTGTTTCTTAGATAAAGTTCTGGTGATATTATATAATGTTTTTAAGTCTCCTTTTTTGTGTCGCAATCTCGGCTTCCTCTGTAAGTTTTTCAATAAATTCTCTTTTATCTTGCCTGGCACTCTTTTTCACCTCCTTATTTAGCTCCCAATATATTGTGAGCAGTTGTGTTTTCTGTTCTGCATCTTTACAGTTGTTTACTTGTTGTTTGATGTCTCTTCTTTCTCTTATGAGGTTCCATGTGTACTCTGTGAGCCATTACTTCTGTTGTTTATTTCTTTTGCTAAGAATTTCTTCACATGTATTCCTGTATGCTTCCTGAATTGTGCACCAATGATTAGCTATACTTTCCTCATTAAGGTTCTCCAGTGCTTCAAATCTCTTTCTGAACTTTAGGTTGAACTGAACTCTTGTGTCTTTGTTCAGTATTAGTGTTGACCAACTTTCACGTGTACTTTACATTAGATCTTTATACTTATCAAAGTATTTCAAGCACAGTTGAGTTTACGGCAGAACTGATATTCACTTATGACTTAAAATAATAAAACACGTAAAAGCGAAAACACGTTTTAGGAACCACTTTTTATTTAGGGTTACCAGATTCACTGAAAATAGATATAAAATAGATATATTGTGAACAATATGACGAATGACTGATTTATGATAACTAGCCATCCCGTTTAATTCTGTGACAACGGTTCATAAAGCGTGGTCTGCGGACCCATGGGGGTCACTGAGATCCTTTCGGAGGATCCGTGAGGTCAAAACTATTTTCATAATCTAAGACGTTATTTGCCTTGTTCACTGCCATTCTCTCACGAGTGTACAGTACAGTTTTCCAGAGGCTACATGACGTGTTACGACGTCATTGCTCTGACAGCTAATGGAATGTGTGCTCCTGTATTCTTTTGTTTTCTAGAAGTTTCTTAAGTAGGTTTACAGTACAAATATGTGCATTTTCTAATACGGTAAATATCGATAGACAAAACCAACATAAACGACAGCTCTTTGGGGTCCTCAATAATTTTACAGAATCTAAAGGGGTCACGAGACCAAACAAATTGAGAAACGCTGTTTAATGCAATAAAATGTATTGAGAATTTATTTTATGCTTTTCAGTGCAATTGGTAACAAATAATAGTGATTACGTTAAACTTGTTTTTGCCTTTAGTGATGTTCATTTTTATTATTATTTAGGTTTATGTTTGTTTATTTGTTAAGAATATGAGGCATGAGCGTTATTGGTTTAGGCGTCGTCTCGTCTACTTAATCATATTTCGGAGTTTATCATGCACCTACTGTGGATGGACCCAGGGTTTCTTAACCCGTGATCCACTCACCTCTTGGGGGTCCATGAGTGGATTCTCTTCTTTACAGCTTTCACAGTGTCACTATCAATATTCACTGTATGAATGTGTGTTTGTTCTTTAAGTATGTACACAGCAAATGCATTCGTTATCCGTTACCTAAGTACGACATGAACTGACAACATACAGTGCAGTCCGGGTAAGTAGAAGGCGCTGGGACCATCTAAAAATACCTCTACTTATCCGAAATTCTGCTTATCAGGCGTTAGCTCAGAGCTGGATGTTAAGGGTAGAGATTTTGGTTCCGAGTAATTCTTGGTGTAGTTTCATTTGGTAATTAATTATTTTCACTTCTTCGACCTTATGTATTTTTTCAGCTGGCCATTTGGTCGAAGGCAAAACGCTCATTTGATAATTTTGTCAATAATTTCAAACTTAGTCCAAACTTGAACAAAACGTGATAAACTGAAATATTTAATTCAGCTGTTGAATTGACGACTTTCTGTTTATTCTTGTAACTACACACAGTTGAAATGAATAAAGATTTTGCTCCACATATATCTCTGTATCATTCAGGCATTTCTGATTTTGAAATATTCAGTGCATTCGAAGCATTATTCTGATTTGACCCAATATTTCATGTCACTTAAACACATAGTGCCATCATGCACACACAAATCGAATTCTATTTATGCCCAGTATATGTATATTATATATTATCTGTGTTCTTCGACACATACGTTAATTCCGTCTGCTAATTTTCTGAAAGTAAATTTTTCCACACGTCAATATATATATAAGTTTGACTAACCTGATTCATTTAATTGGGCAGTACATCCAGCCCGTGAACATACTTAACTTATTAATATATAACACTTTCCTGAGCATACACATTCTAATTAGTGGCAGCGCCACATTTTTCTTTAGTGGCAATGGCCACACAAACGAACACGACCATGCGCTATCAAAGCGTTAAGCAGAATCCCTTCACGTCATCCTTCGATACATACTATCGTCATGCAGTTAACGCATATTCACATCTTTTATACATTTAGTGGAGGTTCGACATGGTGTGGAAAAATCCAGAAACAATAACTTTACTGAAATTTGTTTCACACCATGAAGTGACCCCAATTCTGGACATTTTGCGGTCAGAATAAGAGAGAAAGTAAAAAGTAATTATTTTAACCCCTTTTTTAGGCCTGTTTCATCGTTTGTTTAGCATTTTTGCATCGTTTCGACTTTTCAAAAGCAAGTTAAGAGCATATAAAGTATTAATATTAGCTTTATTTCTTACGAGCGCCTGAAACATACCTTTATGTTTGTCTAATATTAATTTACTGTTTACAGGCCTCGGGTTTCCCTTCCTTATGTGTCATATAAAGTATAGCATCTTGTCCTATGTTTGGACCATATGCGCAAATACCAAAACATTTAAAACTACATAATAAATAATCAAACACAGTGCACACGTTTTTAGTCCACAGCATAATCCATAGCAGCATCAACTAGCATACATCAAAATCTTAGCATCGAAAATACTCAAACAAAATAACAGTTACCAGCATCAGCATTACATAGCACACAATTTTTATTTGATTAATGTTATAACCATGCTGGCCTCAGGAAGGTTATTAAATAAGCAAAACTATCAATGAAATCAAAAAGGTGAAGCATTAAACAAGGTAATAACATTCACAGGGAAATGGAGACATGAACTTACAGGGATGAACACTAGGCACCTTTGTACGCATTTGTTGCTGGCTTCTGTGTAGGGAGATGTGTAGGGAGATGAAGGCTAATGATTAGCTAGGATTTTAATGATTTTGCATCTTTTTGGGCATAACCAGAAACGTTGCTCGGCTGAATATAAATGTGTTTCATAAAAAAACGAAACTAATTTAACAGCCTTTTTAATGCATTATTTTGCATTTTGGGCATTGTTTGAAATTGTTTGCTCATTTTAAAGCATTTTTTGTTGTTTGAGTAATTATTTTGCATATTTTGGCATTTTCAATTTAAAAAATTGGCATTTTGTAGTGTTTTTTTTACTTCACTGTTTTCCCCATGCTGTTTAATAATTTCCCCTAAACCCCTGAAAACAAATGTTGCTGGTAAATTTTCCTACATAAAGTCAAATTTAGGATTTCTGCCTGGTGCCATTACTTCCTTAGATAGATTTGATGAAGAAAATAGGGAATAACTTAGACAGTGTAAATGGAGACGTGGGAAATGCTGTGCAAAAGAAAACTGAGCAAGTTTTGAAACATAAATATGAGATACGAAAAGCTGGGAGGGGGTCATAAATGCAGGTGTATAGCAATTTTTAGGTCATTAAAATCCAAGCCCTACTTATGATGATTGACATTCATAGAAAAAAAGTGAGTTAATTTTCACTTCAGTGTAAATTTAAAAAAAAAACCAAAACTGGTGATCTTGCTTTGAATTTTTGTACTGTTCACATGTCTGTCCAAAATATTCTAAAACTTCATGAAAGATGACATGACACTGTCATTACATCCTGTTTGCGTCAAGTACAGATCGATTTTGTAAACTGGGGTCAAGACTTCTGACCGAGAAACATATTCTTTCTGACTACCACTGTCATCCTCATCACAAGCAGAAGATGATGGTATCAGATTTTCAAGAAAATTCTCATCTGGAGTACTGGCTGCAGTAACCACGTCACTGTCAAAGTCCACAAACTCAGTGGCTGAAAAGTTGTGTTCTTGACACAGTCGATGAAGCAGAGGTTCCAGTGATGAGACTATTATTGAAAGTTGTGGAATACCCGCTGTTGTATCATTCATTACGCCCACATTTGATGTGTCTGAGTTCATATGTACCACTTTGTGTGTAAAACCTGCTGCATGAAAACAGTTTAATATTGTTGAAGGCAAAACTTTATCCCATGCTGATCTCAGCTTTGTTATAGCACCCAGAAGTGTAACTTTGAAATCACCAACATTACAGCCACTATTCATGTAAGCGAGCAGCACTGCTGGCTTGCAGTGAGACTTCAGATTCTGAATTATTCCTTGATCACAAGTTGAGGTTTTGATGTTGCACTTGGTGGCAAAAATAGAAATTCAGTTGCTTTCAAACTAAGACGCCTGGAATGAGCAGGGCAAGTTGTCAATGACAAGGAGCACTTTCCGCTGTTTCAGATGCATTTTGTTATCAAATGATTGCAGCCACTCACTGAACACGTCTGATGTCATCCAAGTTGTGGAATGTAGCTTATATTCTATGCACAATTTGTTCATGCCGTTGAAACAGCGTGGATTTTTTAAATTCTCCGATTGCAAACAAGGGACATTTTTCAGTCCCATCCATATTAGCACAAACCAAAACAGAGAAGTGAAAATTATGAAGAAAGCATGGAAAGAACTTGAGCGGACGGCGCATGACAGGAGGACTTGGCATGTGTTTGTTGAAGGCCCTATGCTGCCTAGGGAGCTGAAGGGTATTGATTGAAAACAGTTGATTATTTCTTGTGATTTCTTTCCCTCGTGGGCAGTGTTTGGTTTTGAATGTCAACGTTTTGTCTGGCAATAGCCTGCAAAAAAGTCCAGTTTCATCAGCAGTGAAAACATCACCAGGACAAAACCTTTTCAAAGTAGGATTCAGCACAAGCCCCAACCAAGAAGCTGTGGCCTTGTAATCAGTAGATTAAATTATTTTACTGTATGAATGGTTTAGATTTTGTTTGTTTGTATGTTTTGTTTTTTTATTAATTTATTTTTATTAATTTATTTTTTTCTCTCTCTCTCTTTTTTTTTTTTTTTAACATACTTAAATTTGATTATGACTGGATGTTACGAATGTATGTTATTATTTTACCTTGATAATGTTGTATGCTTAAATAAAGCTCAAAATACATGTGCGATTGAAAGGATACAGTATGCAAGATGACAGAGAGAGGACAGGCAGAATTTTAAAATAGTTTTGTTTATTACTGTTATTTTCATGGTTGAACTGCTCGGAATGTTTTCTACCTACATTATTTGTGTCCACTTTTATTTAAGTACCTGAAAACGTAGTTCCATATCAGATGTTGACGTAGGGGAATGAAGTGTTAGATACTTCACTAAACTAGGTCTCAGCTTTACCAGATAATGTGACCGGTTCCATTCCTAACTACCTTTGATTGCCATAACCCAAGTGCAGAAATCAGGTACCTATTTAGAGCTGGGTAGACTGGAGCGCGACGCTAACGGGATTCGAACCTGGGAACTTTGCCTGGATAAGCAAACGCTCTAACCTGTCTGCCACTCGATGCTCGTAAGTAACGCAGTGCCTTACATTTTTTACAACCACCGTTGATATGATAATGCAGTATTGCGATATCTTCCAAATAATTCTTATTGATTTATTTACAGCTTTCTTTACCTTTTGTTATTCGATGTACCATTTTATGCTGAAGATGTAACTTTGCATTGTCTGTCGTAATCTGTTTTTACCGCTAGAACATGACATTGATAGCATTCTGTCTCGTTATTGTGTCTAGCTGACAGGGATAAACAAATAATGGAAAACGTTGACTGGGTCGAAGTCATTTTAGTGGTCTACTTTATTTATTTATTCTTTTGCACGAGCCAAGCTAATAAAGGTTTTTAACAAAATGTGGGCTAATAGTATGATGTAATTCTGTACTGAGAATAAATATCGTGACTATAAGTGGTATGATGCCCATGCCCACGGTACATATAAACCATAAAGCTTTCAGACATACAGTGGGCACAAAGTACATTGGCCTCAGCCTATTTAACGGACACACCTGCGGTTGATGTTTAATACCTATCCGTAGTGAAATGTTTCTATGTCGTGAAACTGCATTTGTCAAGCGTGTTTACATTATGGGGCCATAGAACTAGCACTGGACTGTGCAACACTCGGCTATCTTGTGAATACAAAACAAAGGAAATGTGAATAAATGCAGTTAAACTAGATTACAGCTGACATACATGTTTAACTATATTTGATCTTCTTTCCTATTTGTGGCATCTAGTTCTTTTGGGAGACACAGTAAAGCGTTCAGAACGCGCTTCTGCAATCGTGATGATATCCAGTGTTGCACTCCTGCAATCATGATGATATCCAGTATTGCGCTCCTGCAATCATGATGGTATCCAGTATTGCGCTCCTGCAATCATGATGATATCCAGTATTGTGCTCCTGCAATCATGATGATATCCAGTATTGTGCTCCTGCAATCATGATGATATCCAGTATTGCGCTCCTGCAATCATGATGATATCCAGTATTGCGCTGCTGCAATCATGATGATATCCAGTATTGCGCTCCTGCAATCATGATGATATCCAGTATTGCGCTCCTGCAATCATGATGATATCCAGTATTGCGCTCCTGCAATCATGATGATATCCAGTATTGCGCTCCTGCAATCATGATGATATCCAGTATTGCGCTCCTGCAATCATGATGATATCCAGTATTGCGCTCCTGCAATCATGATGATATCCAGTGTTGCGCTCCTGCAATCATGATGATATCCAGTGTTGCGCTCCTGCAATCATGATGATATCCAGTATTGCGCTCCTGCAATCATGATGATATCCAGTGTTGCGCTCCTGCAATCACGATGATATCCAGTATTGCGCTCCTGCAATCATGATGATATCCAGTATTGCGCTCCTGCAATCATGATGTTATCCAGTATCGCGCTCCTGCAATCATGATGATATCCAGTATCGCGCTCCTGCAATCATGATGATATCCAGTATTGCGCTCCTGCAATCATGACGATATCCAGTATTGCGCTCTTGCAATCATGATGATATCCAGTATTGCGCTCCTGCAATCATGATGATATCCAGTATTGCGCTCCTGCAATCATGATGATATCCAGTATTGCGCTTCTGCAATCATGATGATATCCAGTATTGCACTCCTGCAATCATGATGATATACAGTATTGTGCTCCTGCAATCATGATGATATCCAGTATTGCGCTCCTGCAATCATGATGATATTCAGTATTGCACTCCTGCAACAATGATATCCAGTATTGTGCTCCTGCAATCATGATGATATCCAGTATTGCGCTCCTGCAATCATGATGATATCCAGTATTGTAATCATGATTATTGTCATAAAATTCATTCATTGTTTAATTTTTCACTCAATATATGTGGTTGTGCATAGCCCTTATTCTTTCGATATAACCATAAATGGTAGTACTTGTATCTGCCAGATCGATATTTTTTAATACTGTCATCCTATATATAAAATCCCAGCTTTTTCTGTCAGTGCGTAACGCTAAGGGATGCAACTTTGGTTGAAAGTTAGACATTAATTGTATTGTTTCCCTTATATGTACTCTCCCGAAAATAGTAACACTTACCAAAGAAGAATGCGCTAATGACGGTGTGCACAAAAATATATTTATAGAATGTGTGATCCCGTATACACACATTGGGATCCTCGCTGCTGCTACGTAGTTCGTGTACTGTGGTGATGCACAGTGGTTTGTTTAAATACATTTGAATAAGTAAAATTGCCGTTAGGTATTGGTGCTTTTGAATTTAAATCCGGTCTTATGACGGGCTTTTACACTAATATATATATATATATATATATATATATATATATATATATATATATATATATATATATATATATATATATATATATATATATATATATATATATATATATATATATATATATATTGTGTGTGAGCGTTGGTCTCTCGCGGCAAAGAGTTCGATTCACGGTATTGCCGCGCTCCAGTCTGCCCAGCTGTAAATGGGTACCTGGCTTTGCTCTTGACTGAAGTAAAAGGCAGCGAGGTAGTGAACTGGTCACCCCACCTCTTGGTGCTAGACCTAGTATAGTAAAGTTATAAACACTTCGCTCCCCTAGTCAGTATCTGCTATGAGACTAACATTTGCACATGTTATATATTTGTGTATAGAATAGAACTATAACTTTTGTCAGGCATATCTTAAGTAGCGATTAACATGAGGTTGTGTATAGAATAGAACTATAACTTTGTCAGGCATATCTTAAGTAGCGATTAACATGAGGTTGTGTATAGAATAGAACTATAACTTTGTCAGGCATATCTTAAGTAGCGATTAACATGAGGTTGTGTATAGAATAGAACTATAACTTTGTCAGGCATATCTTAAGTAGCGATTAACATGAGGTTGTGTATAGAATAGAACTATAACTTTGTCAGGCATATCTTAAGTAGCGATTAACATGAGGTTGTGTATAGAATAGAACTATAACTTTGCTAGGCATCTTTTAAGTACCGATTAACATGAGGTTGTGTATAGAATAGAACTATAACTTTGTCAGGCATATCTTAAGTAGCGATTTAACATGAGGTTGTGTATAGAATAGAACTATAACTTTGTCAGGCATATCTTAAGTAGCGATTAACATGAGGTTGTGTATAGAATAGAACTATAACTTTGTCAGGCATATCTTAAGTAGCGATTAACATGAGGTTGTGTATAGAATAGAACTATAACTTTGTCAGGCATATCTTAAGTAGCGATTAACATGAGGTTTGTGTATAGAATAGAACTATAACTTTGTCAGGCATATCTTAAGTAGCGATTAACATGAGGTTGTGTATAGAATAGAACTATAACTTTGTCAGGCATATCTTAAGTAGCGATTAACATGAGGTTGTGTATAGAATAGAACTATAACTTTGTCAGGCATATCTTAAGTAGCGATTAACATGAGGTTGTGTATAGAATAGAACTATAACTTTGTCAGGCATATCTTAAGTAGCGATTAACATGAGGTTGTGTATATAGAATAGAACTATAACTTTGTCAGGCATATCTTAAGTAGCGATTAACATGAGGTTGTGTATAGAATAGAACTATAACTTTTGTCAGGCATATCTTAAGTAGCGATTAACATGAGGTTGTGTATAGAATAGAACTATAACTTTGTCAGGCATATCTTAAGTAGCGATTAACATGAGGTTGTGTATAGAATAGAACTATAACTTTGTCAGGCATATCTTAAGTAGCGATTAACATGAGGTTGTGTATAGAATAGAACTATAACTTTGTCAGGCATATCTTAAGTAGCGATTAACATGAGGTTGTGTATAGAAATGGACGAATAATTTGTCAGGCATATCTTAAGTAGCGATTAACATGAGGTTGTGTATAGAATAGAACTATAACTTTGTCAGGCATATCTTAAGTAGCGATTAACATGAGGTTGTGTATAGAATAGAACTATAACTTTGTCAGGCATATCTTAAGTAGCGATTAACATGAGGTTGTGTATAGAATAGAACTATAACTTTGTCAGGCATATCTTAAGTAGCGATTAACATGAGGTTGTGTATAGAATAGAACTATAACTTTGTCAGGCATATCTTAAGTAGCGATTAACATGAGGTTGTGTATAGAATAGAACTATAACTTTGTCAGGCATATCTTAAGTAGCGATTAACATGAGGTTGTGTATAGAATAGAACTATAACTTTGTCAGGCATATCTTAAGTAGCGATTAACATGAGGTTGTGTATAGAATAGAACTATAACTTTGTCAGGCATATCTTAAGTAGCGATTAACATGAGGTTGTGTATAGAATAGAACTATAACTTTGTCAGGCATATCTTAAGTAGCGATTAACATGAGGTTGTGTATAGAATAGAACTATAACTTTTGTCAGGCATATCTTAAGTAGCGATTAACATGAGGTTGTGTATAGAATAGAACTATAACTTTGTCAGGCATATCTTAAGTAGCGATTAACATGAGGTTGTGTATAGAATAGAACTATAACTTTGTCAGGCATATCTTAAGTAGCGATTAACATGAGGTTGTGTATAGAATAGAACTATAACTTTTGTCAGGCATATCTTAAGTAGCGATTAACATGAGGTTGTGTATAGAATAGAACTATAACTTTTGTCAGGCATATCTTAAGTAGCGATTTAACATGAGGTTTGTGTATAGAATAGAACTATAACTTTGTTGTCCAGGCATATCTTAAGTAGCGATTAACATGAGGTTGTGTATAGAATAGAACTATAACTTTTGTCAGGCATATCTTAAGTAGCGATTAACATGAGGTTGTGTATAGAATAGAACTATAACTTTTGTCAGGCATATCTTAAGTAGCGATTAACATGAGGTTGTGTATAGAATAGAACTATAACTTTGTCAGGCATATCTTAAGTAGCGATTAACATGAGGTTGTGTATAGCACTGGCAGCCTCACTTTGTAAAACAAGTTGCCGGTGAAAGTGTAACTGCTGCTGCAAGAGCATGTGTTATAAGGTAGGCTTTCTCAAGTTGACCATTTGCAGTGGTGGATCCGTGCTTCATAAGAAGCGGAATGGAGATAATGATGCTGATTCGTTCGTTCGTTCCTTTGTCTACTATGTTGCTGTTATACCCTGTTCAACCTGAAAGTTGGTTATAATTGGGGTATATATTGCGTTCGATGATGCTGATGCACTGTGTGTGCATATATATATATATATATATATGTGTGTGTATGATACACACACACACACACACATACAAACCGTTCATTCTTACGTGAACTTCCATTTCGTTCCTTTGCTGTTTTCGATAACGTGCTCTTTGTTAATTTTGTGTTTAAGCCCATCTTAATTCATACTAAAGAATTTTTACGTTAATTTTGCAGTGACAGACCTATCAAGATTTGTAGTTCGTGCATGCCTAATTTGATTATGCATTGAGCCTTGCATGTATCGTCTTAAAACTACTGCAGGTGCAACAGACTTAGACGACGCTGGGCATAATACCAGCATTTCTAAGTCCTAATATCTTCTGGCTTGCAACCACGTATGTCATGCTGTGTTAGCGGTCCAATCACCTCATTAAAAAAAAAAAAAGTGTCTCGAAGACACCCACCCCCTTTCCATTTGTTGGAAGGTTTTTTTTTTTGTTTGTTATCCATTACAGAGTTACTGGTACATGTGGAGAGGTGTCCACCATTCTGAAAGAGGCGCCCATGTTTGTTAGACCAGTTACAGACCTATACAGCGGTTAGTTCAGAGTAACTTAGTAGAGACGAGTGTTCATGACCATTTCTAAGTAAGTATCTTTAAACTTGAAAAAACGTTGTAATGGATATTGTTGCGGTATCCCAATTCACATCAATTAAAAAAGGAATAAAAAAAGTTGTCTCCGAAGACGCCCAATGGGGCCCTCGAGGCGAACGGGGGTGGGGGCCTTTTCCATTTGTTTAAAGTTAATCTCGGAATTACAGAGTTACTGGTAATGTTGGAACGTGTCCACCAATCTGAAAACAAGGAAAAAGGGCGCCCATGTTTGCAGGGCATAAAACAATTTAAAGTGAAAAATTAAGGATTTTGAACGGGAAATGGGGAAATGGGGCGGGGGGGGGGGGGGGAAATAAGCTTTAGGGGTCAACTTTTATTGTTACCAAATGCTGTAAAAAGAAAATAAATAAAGAGAGAAACTATAAGCCTGTGAACAGGAAATAAAATAAAACACTTAAATTGGTATGTTGCTGGCACTGTAGGAACTAGACAAAAACAACACAAAGACTCGAAACCAGGATCATCCGAACGTCATCACCGCCTCGTTATGGTAGTGAATCGCTACTAACCTACTTCTGTATTCCTTACGAATGCCTGCAACGTACCTGTTTGTGTTTGTTAGTAAAAATACAAATTAAATGTTCCATACATTTTATTGCATAGAGTACAAGTGGATTGCCAGTTATCAGTAATTAGAAACATCGTTCACAGAAACATATAAATTTGTGTCACTTATCTTGTTGACAGTTAGTGTATTGCTGAGTCTTTCTTTTATGGGGTCGTCCACATATGACGTCACGCAGTGAGGGGAGGTCACAATTTTGTGACTTGGGGAAAAAAAGGGGGGGGGGGGAGAAGTATTGGGGAAAAAAAGTGACGTCACACGCAAATAAAAGAGGCGTACTCGCTTCTTACATAGATTATGTTTCTACTTTTATCAGCAATAGTTAACTTTTATCCGCATTTGTTAACTTTTGTCTGCAATAAGTAACCTTTAGCCGTAATAGATTACAACTCCCCTCGTGAACGATTTATAATCCCCTGTATGTATTTAACTCTCTCAGGCGTGCCGTCATGGACGTCAGTCAAAACTTTTTGCAACCAATGTTGCAGTCTAGAAATTATATAAAAATCGTGCTCTTCTGACGTTTGCACTAAACTGTGCGACGCTCAATTTAAAGTGCATCTTTTTCCCCACAATTGCAGCTTTCTTTAAAATAATAAATAGACAGCACAAAGTAAAGTGTCAAAGATCTACAATATATGTTTTTTTTCTTCTTGCCATTCGATTGTTTCCCTTTGACAGGAGAGAGAGGGTAAATTACATCAAGAGGTGAAGTAACCATTTCCCCTCCTCGCTGCCTTTCCTGACCCAAGAGTCTGTCTTACGATTTTTCCACCTCGTAAGAAAGACTCTAGTCAGGTATCCATATACAACTCATAGAATGTAGCGTGACACCACTGTTTCCAACTCGCTACCTTTGCCGCGAGAGGCCTGCGCTCTAACCACAGACACTCTCATAAACAATTGCTTGCTTAAATAGGGCTGTAGTTGTATGACAAGACCACTTATGTGGAACTGATAACACGAACCAGACAAGTGCCAGAAGAACCAGACATGAGAAGATTTTGCTGGTGATGGATAGAAGACAAGACTGAGCAACACCTACTAATAGATTTACCACGCAGTCCTGCTTCTGGAATCTCCAGGGTAAGGGAGGCAGAGGAAGACCATGGAATAATGGAGAAGAGAACTGGAGACCGACAAGATAAGGCAAGACCTTGAGATTGTGGTAAAGTGGGATGTTATAAATATTTATAGGGGACTTAGTGTACTGACTGAGATCAGCTGTGAAGGTATCTGTATCTAATAGGTGTAGTGTTTTGCAGATAACCTTACTTGCTACCACATTATACCTCAGTCAGAATTATTCTGGAATATTGTGATGACTACGTTAAATGTCTAGGGTATGTATATGATGAAGTGTAAGTCACAACAACAACAGACAGATAAACAATTTAATTTATTCCACCACACTTGACAACACTGTGACACTCACACACATTTAACACTCTATAAGACTATCTTAAATGAGTCACTGGTAAAGTTTCAATTATAAATATGTATTAATTACTTTCACTAATATATATGTCCTGATTCAACTACAAAGTGAACCAGGAATCACAATCAATTGTAATTACAATTTATATGTACAGAATTTATCAATATGAACCTTGTAGTGACATATTTTATTAATATTATCCTATGTGTGTCAGTTGCGTAGTAGTAATATGAGGTAATACTGGTTTTGTTTTTTTCAAGCTATGTTGTTATTTGTCATCATGACTTCAAGTGTTTGTTTATCTTGGAAATAGTATGGGGAAAAGTTCACAGTTCCTATCAATTTAAACACTGTATTTTCCCTCTGTTTTATTATAAAGTCAGATTTTGAGGGGGGGGACATTAATAATGTTGAGCTCCTCTGGCCACAGACGCATATCTTACGTGATGGCGGCAGGAAAAAAGACTCCTCTGCTCGATAGCCTCCCTGTGTTCTGGAGACACCTCACTGGTCACTATCTGGACCCAGGAGTATGCTGTCAGCCTCTAGATTCAGCAAAGCTCAGACCAGGTGCTGCTCAATAACTTTAGGACCACGGTCCCTGAAACAAGAAGGTTGTACCTCCTATTTCAGAACTAATTTATAATAAATTTCCAGACTGAACACACTACATAACAAACACTGAGTTCAGAGCGGTAGGCCAACTGCTATCTTCATCTGAAACAATTTTCACCAGTATACTCCTCCCTAATGGTTACTACGCCTCTGCAATTCCAGCATTATTTCTTTCTAGTCAATAAGATAGGTGTCAGTGTACTGTTTGGCAATTCCATGTAGTTTTACTTTCCTCCGACACCTTCTGTTCAGGTTGGAGCACTATATAGGCTTTACCTCATGTTCGCTACTGAACCACACATATATATACAGACATAAATTATCAATTTACATTCAATTTTCATTAAAAAAGATATCAAATATTTCAAGCTTACCACAATTCATGGAATAATACACAGTTACGTTGACTGGCAATGAATATAGCACAATTTCGATCTGCCGATGTCCCAGGCTTTTATTTAGAAAAATATGCACTGGCGCTCAACGCACTGGTTCTTTAGTAAGTTTATTTGAAAATGTGGTGCTGACCTGACGCCTCTGATTGGACTATATTGGCGGGGTTGTCTAAAAACCAATCGTGCCATGTTTACACAGGCTTTTCAAAAAAAAGTACCCTTCCCTTCCATTTATCCCCTAACAACAAAGCATTAGTATTTATAGCCCGACTAATCGTGTTTAGCCTTACATTTACTTTCCGCCAAATCAAATAGGAGGAGTAACATTTGGGGACCTATTTTCCCGTACAATGGTGTGGTGTGAAAAATCTGCCACTGAGAGATTCTGTTTTTTGTGTTGTCTGACATCCCTCACTATTTCTTTTGGCTAATAATTTTTTAATTCCTAGACTATTTGCGTAACGTTTAACATATTCTTTGTCAGCAAGGTCCTAAGGAACCCAAAATATATAAATTTAATGGGGAGTAAAAGTGGGGAAGGTTTTTCTTTTTCTTATTTTTTTTCAGATTTTTTCAAAAATTGTATTTTCTTCTACCTCCAACCCGTTCACTTCGATATCGATGTGGTGTCTTGGGTACTGTAATGTTTTTTCAAACGTTAAACCAGTATAATGTCATGTTTCCTAATAAGCGTTTTTTTTTTTTTCCGGTTTTTTTTTTTAACCTAACTCTCGTATGGGTAGTGTTTTTTTGATCACTGTCGATTTGAAAAAAAAATTGTTAAGTGTTAGTGCTTGTGGCCTTACACGCGTGTTAAGGGGTGGCATTTAATTGTGTATCGCGAGGTGACTGTGGTAGTATTGCCTGCGTTTCCGGCTTTCAGCCCCTCCCTTTTGGGGGGTTTCTATCCTTAGTCCATCTGTCTTTCGTTTATGGTAACTTAGTGTATAAAATGACATGAATGGAATATTAAATATAGGTCAGCTTGCGTATCTCAAGGTTTTTCTTAGAAAGGCATTACACGTTTTATCGTCTAGAAAAGAGGGGAAATTTTTTGACTGATATTGGTTCAGGGCGATTGGAAGGGCAATGAAATATTACGGGTTTTTAGGAGTATTTGGCTTTTACTATCAACGTGAAACGTTACAATTTGCAGACGAAGGAGAAAACAAGGGGGATTTCGAGTACAGTCATTGTGACAGCACTGTTCTTTACCATTCTTCTTTCCTTTATTAAATTTATTTGTTAGGCTTTACATTTACGTTTTAATTTATATATGTGGATTAGAATTTCACACGACAAATTCTCCCCACTTGAAACAGACGTTATATGTCAGTCTATAATTCTATATACACATAGAGAAATTTCTTATTATTCCTGGGGTTTAGGGTGATTCTCATCACACGGATGGCGGCTTAAAAAATCCGCTCCCAGATTTGTTTTTCCACTTATATACTCTATGCTAAACTCAAATGGCTGCATCAGTAATGACCAACGGAGTAATCTAGAGTTTTCATGTCTAGCCTGCTGTAGCGGGAGGTTATTTAAAAGTATATATTATGTAAGAGTATGCCAGTAAAGAGTTCTGACCTTACAAGTAATACCCCAGTCTTAGAAATAAGCACTGGTGTATTGTTATCATAAAAATAGTCAGACTGTAAAAACCCTGGTCCAGTTGGTAAGAAGTAGTACCAGGATTTAAGGTGTCTCCTCCCTATGACTATCTTATGATTACTTATATTCTAGGGGATAATAAAATGAACATTCACTGAAACCACAAATGGAAGAAGTGAATAAATCCTCAGGTACAGTTAAAATAGTTTAATAATTACACTAATATTCTATTTCTACTAGTTGGAAAAGAGTATCCTCACACATTATAATTATAAAATATTCTCTACTAGTTGGAAAAAATGTAAAAGGTATTCACATATATTACTATTATTTACTATTATGTTGGTTGTTTAGACTTCAAGATCTTAAATAATAAAGTTACTGGAAATCACTGTTATTAGTCCTTTGAAATTTAAGGATAACTGTCATCAGTTGACTGAGTGGTTTCTGTATGGTTACTTATTGTTTTCAACTATTGGCTGTTTCACATGTATAGGTGGTCAGTGTCAAACAGGACACTTATCTTTCCAACTTGATACTGCTGAAACTGTCCTTTGCTGATATCAGACTTGGCAGGCCCCCAACAGTAGGGATGCCAATGACCAGTTGAAGTTCACTCTTTGGGGTCCTGCACTTTTGGTGGGATTGTCTCTCGGATGAACTACACCGGCTTCTGATACTGGACAGTCTGGTTTGAGTTATTTCATGGAACCCTCAGACTTCAGATACTGGACTTTTAAAAATGTTTTCTGGCGATCCGCTCACAATTCATGGGTCGTGGCGAAACTCTGCCTCCAGTCTGTCTGAAACCTCTTTTCGTTTTCGTGTATCTCTCTCAGTTTACCGATCCGCTACTTATACGCAAAGCGCGGACGTATCGGAGAGTACCGACGTCACAGCCTAAACCTAACCTGAAAAATCCTTCCCGAACAGTGATTTCGGCCGATTCTGTGCGTCGACTGAAATTTTGCCTTTATCATTCTCGGCATATATATAATATCCATATTGTTCCATCTTATCTAGTTTTATACAGCTGATAAAACTCTATCTTCCTATCCATGTAAATTCCCCAAACTGTTATTTGTTGATTTTAATATTTAGAACAGAAGTGGGTTTACATGCTTTTAGCGTAACTGTGGGCAGCCGAAATACGCATATATCTCCGTAAATGAGAACTTCCTACCGTTCCATCTTATATGCAGTTATACACCATCCTTCCCTGTACTGAAATGTAAAATCCTTTTCATACGGATTCCCTTTTGTTTTTATTTATCGTTGGCGATTTCCTCTGTCCGATACACATTTCGCTGATACGCCGCCATTTTGAAAGCGGTCACTCGATCGTAGATGGGTTTATAAATCTAACTGAACTCATTTGCAATGACTTGAAACCAATTTCGCGACATAGCTCCCCCATATTTTAAGCTGGATGATATCTAGCTTAACTATTGGGTACAAGACAATTGCAAATCGACCATTCCGAGGTTAGTTTCCTTCCTTCTATCCTCCTCAAGCTCTGTGGGATGACGACTAAGAAAATCTGCGCCCACATTCTGTTTTCCCGGAATATATCCATCCTTTACTATCTCTCTCCTTCCTGTTCGGCTTTTCATCCAGGCTCTTACTGCTGGTGAAAGGGGGTCGGTGGGTGTCCCATGAAGTTTACCGCCCTCTTTTCGTTGATAGTTGGATGTGGTTTTCCCTCGCAAATCCGTAGGTGTTTGATTTTCGCTACGTGATTTGTTCCTTTTTTCCAGCGCATGGGGTTCAGACTGCAATTGAACCTGTGTGGGATGTTTCCTTTCCCCTCCCGTGCAAATCTCGGGAGTACCCCTGATTGCTGGTTTGCTTGTAGATTTTTGATGAAGACTCTTCCGTCGACTTTCTGAATCTACATAGGTGCACTCTGGACAGGAATTTACATACTGAATTATGTCTTCCGTAATACCTGGCCAGTAGAAAAGGGTGGCTATTCTTTGTTTTGGGGCACCATTACCCAGGTGTTCACTCAAAGTTGATATGTGTCCCCAGCCTATAACCTTATTCCTATAGGTGGATGGTACAACAATTTGACCATGACTTTTCGTCCCTCTGCCAGCTTTCCTGTACAAGAGTCCATGTTCCATATAGAAATGTCCTTTCCTTGGAGCTTTATGTGTTTTTGATAATTTGCCAAAACAAGGCTTCAACATGCTGTCTGCTTCTTGAGCCCGTTTCATTTCAGTCGAATGAAATGTTAATTTGGTGTCCCTCTCTATGTTCCTGGAGTCAGACCTGGTCTGGATTCCTGCCATAACCATAGGTTTTACAGGGTCTCCTAAGAAAACATATTTACGCCCCAACATTAGGGGGGTAAAAGGGATCATCTTCTATCACAGCTGCATTTATCTCCCCCTTCCACATAGCGACAACTGACATGAATCTTTGCTATGGGTAAAGTAAGGGGTGATGTTCTTTTTAGTGGCCCTTGAATGTCTACTGTTTCTGTGGTGATTTGTTCAGGGCTCACCAGAGATGCACACACGACTGCGTCATAGGACAAACCTGTGTCATACATTCCTGTGACTGGTTTGCCATTCACAGTCACTATCTCCCGTGTAGGTGGGTGATGGAGGCTATTCTGACTCACAGTCAGTTCCTTCCTATCAGAAGTCCTCACCTGTAGACATGCAGCATGATGAAGGGGTTTTTTCCTCCCACATTCATCCGTGTTGTGGTTGCTCATCTTACAAAATTTGCACCACTTAGCTCCCTGTTTGTAGGGTTTCTTTTCCTGAGTCTGAGGGTTCTTGTCCTTATTATCAAATCTTTGCTTGTATCTGTATGGTTGATCCATCTGGTCAAGCTGGGTATTCTGCGGTGGTGGCTTATATCCTTCTACCTGCTTCCTTTTTGTTCCTACCAATTCAGCTTGAGCTGCTTGGTATCTCTCTGCACATTTCAAAATGTCTTCCAGCCTCTCTGCTCCTTGTTCCATAAGGAATTTCCTCATTTCTTGAGACATGGAATCTTTCACTTGCTCTAACATAACCATTTCTTTCAGATCCTCGTAGGTTTTCTGATACTTACCTAAACTACTCCATTTCAACAAATACGTTTCTAGCCTAGCTGAGAACTGGTTATATGTTTCTCCAGGTAGAGGTTTAGAAGTTCTAAATTTCTTCCTATATGCCTCAGAGTTCTTTTCATACCGGATCAGTAAGGCTTGCTTTAGTATTTCATAATTTTCCTGATCTTCTTTGGGGAGTTTCAGAAACACATCATATGCAATACCTCTCAATCCCTGGGATAACTTTAGACTCCATTTTTTTTCCTTTTCCAGTCCATATGTAGAGGCTAGCCTTTCATACCTATCCAGGTACGACTCAATTGCGTCCTCCTTTTCAACAAATGGATCTAGGTGGAAGTTCATGGCCCCATTTGCTGTGTTCTGAAAAGAGCTATTCGCAGAATGAGGTGAGCTATTACCATGGGTGATAGTCCCAGCCTGAAGTTCAAGATCAAGCTGTCTCATTTTCAGCTCATGGTCTCTCTCTGCTTGTAACCTCCTTTCTTCTCTCTCAGCTTCTAATTTTCTTGGCTTCTCTCTCCGCTTCTAATTTCTTGGCTTCTCTCTCTGCTTCTAATTCTAATTTCTTGGCTTCTCTCTCTGCTTCTAATTCTAATTTCTTGGCTTCTCTCTCTGCTTCTAATTTCTTGGCTTCTCTCTCCGCTTCTAATTTCTTGGCTTCTCTCTCCGCTTCTAATTTCTTTGTTTCTCTCTCTGCTTCTAATTGCTTTGCTTCTCTCTCGGTGTACTTTTCACATTCCGTCGTGACATACCGGATCAGAGCGTCACCATCCATGCCAAGCTCTTTTCCCACCTGCAGTGTAGCCGACCTAAATTTGACCAAGTCAGCCATGATGTATCTGTAGTCTAGTAGGGCAAGCGATCTTACTCCAACTAATTTACTACAATATAATTAACTTAGTTAAAATTAAAGTTAATTAAACTGACTTCACCATATATGAAACAGCTTTCTTTATCTGTACTCAATGGTACTCCTAAAAATATAATTATTTCCTACTATGTTACTCTTTCCAAAAAATTTTACAAAACAAAATTTTCTACACAGCAGAAATGGAAAGTTGGCTCAGGAATATCAAAGATATATCCCGCAGACGAGCCCCCACTGTAGCGGGAGGTTATTTAAAAGTATATATTATGTAAGAGTATGCCAGTAAAGAGTTCTGACCTTACAAGTAATACCCCAGTCTTAGAAATAAGCACTGGTGTATTGTTATCATAAAAATAGTCAGACTGTAAAAACCCTGGTCCAGTTGGTAAGAAGTAGTACCAGGATTTAAGGTGTCTCCTCCCTATGACTATCTTATGATTACTTATATTCTAGGGGATAATAAAATGAACATTCACTGAAACCACAAATGGAAGAAGTGAATAAATCCTCAGGTACAGTTAAAATAGTTTAATAATTACACTAATATTCTATTTCTACTAGTTGGAAAAGAGTATACACATATATATATAAATATTCACACAATTACTATTATTGTATGTTTAGACTTCAAGATCTTAAATAATAAAGTTACTGAAATCACTGTTATTAGTCCTTTGAATTTAAGGATAACTGTCATCAGTTGACTGAGTTTCTGTATGGTTACTTATTGTTTTCAACTATTGGCTGTTTCACATGTATAGGTGGTCAGTGTCAAACAGGACACTTATCTTTCCAACTTGATACTGCTGAAACTGTCCTTTGCTGATATCAGACTTGGTAGGCCCAACAGTAGGGATGCCAATGACCAGTTGAAGTTCACTCTTTGGGGTCCTGCACTTTGGTGGGATTGCCTCGGATGAACTACACCGGCTTCTGATACTGGACAGTCTGGTTTGAGTTATTTCATGGAACCCTCAGACTTCAGATACTGGACTTAAAAATGTTTCTGGCGATCCGCTCACAATTCATGGGTCGTGGCGAAACTCTGCCTCCAGTCTGTCTGAAACCTCTTTCGTTGTGTATCTCTCTCAGTTTACCGATCCGCTACTTATACGCAAAGCGCGGACGTATCGGAGAGTACCGACGTCACAGCCTAAACCTAACCTGAAAAATCCTTCCCGAACAGTGATTTCGGCCGATCTGTGCGTCGACTGAAATTTTGCCTTTATCATTCTCGGCATATATAATATCCATATTGTTCCATCTTATCTAGTTTTATACAGCTGATAAAACTCTATCTTCCTATCCATGTAAATTCCCAAACTGTTATTTGTTGATTTTAATATTTAGAACAGAAGTGGGTTTACATGCTTTTAGCGTAACTGTGGGCAGCCGAAATACGCATATATCTCCGTAAATGAGAACTTCCTACCGTTCCATCTTATATGCAGTTATACACCATCCTTCCCTGTACTGAAATGTAAAATCCTTTTCATACGGATTCCCTTTTGTTTTTATTTATCGTTGGCGATTTCCTCTGTCCGATATACATTTCGCTGATACGCCGCCATTTTGAAAGCGGTCACTCGATCGTAGATGGGTTTATAAATCTAACTGAACTCATTTGCAATGACTTGAAACCAATTTCGCGACACCTGCGCTAGAAACGACAAGGGTTTGTGATCCGTTTGCAACTTAAATGCCTTCCCATACAGATAAATATTGAATTTCTTTATTGCCCATATTACTGCAAGACGTTCCTTTTCGCTAGTTGAGTAATTGGTTTCAGATTTATTCAACTTTCTGCTAGCATATGCCACTGGGCTTAATTCCCCATCCAATGCATCTGATTTCTGTAGCAGAGTCGCACCTAACCCAATATTACTGGCATCAGTCCTTACAATGAATTCTTGACTTAAGTCAGGTAATTTCAAAATAGGTTTGCTTGTGAGCTTTTCCTTCAATTCCTGGTAAGCCATTTCACATTGTGGTGTCCATGTAATTCGATCTGGATTTCCCTTACGTGTCAAATCAGTTAACGGTGCACATATGGAATTAAAGTTTTTGATATACTTCTGGTAGAAACCACATAATGAGACAAAGGATCTCACGTCTTTCTTGGTTTGTGGTCTCGGGGCTTTCTTTAGTTTCTCTAAATTCTTTGGGTCAGGGGTCATGTTTCCCTGATAAACTGTGTGTCCCAAGAATTCCAATTCTTTACATCCAACGCAACATTTGGTTGGTCGGGCTGTTAAATTCGCTTCTCTAAGTCTATTAAACAGCATGTTCAGAGAGTCAATGTGTTCCTCAAATGTTTCTGTTGCTATAAGGATATCATCCATGAAATTTGTGATACATGGATTATTCAGAGGGTCCAATAATTTTCTCATCATTCTAGAGAAGACACTAGGTGCATTCTTCAATCCAAATGGCAATCTATTAAACTCATAGTGTCCTTCTGAGGTACTAAAAGCTAGGTATGGTCTAACCTCAGGCTTTACTGGAATCTGATAGTATCCTTTACTCAGATCCACTTTTGAGAAATATTTAGCTTTATTTAGCCTGGCAAACAACTGATTTGTATCCGGCAATGGATCCACCTGTCCTTCTGTAATAGCATTCAGTCTCCTGTAATCTATACAGAGTCTATGTTCTCCAGAGGGTTTTCTTAAGAGTACAACACTGGAACTATATGAAGATTCACTGTGTGAAATAATTCCTTCCTTCAACAAATAGTCTATCTCTTCCTTCAAAGCTTTCTCCTTAGCAAAAGGAATCGAATAGGGTTTCATACAGACAAGTGTGGGGTCTATCAGCTTCATATCATATTCCAATAAGTTTGTATGCCCAGGTCGGTCTGTTAACACCTCTGCATGATTATCTAGAACCTGTTGCACTCTCTCTTTCTGAGTTTTCGTTAAATGTGTACTGATTTTCACCTGTGCCGCTGTCTCACAGGGGTGTAATGGATATTCAAATGATGAAAGTGGTTCCTTTTTCATCTCCATGGCAATGGACAAGGTCAACAAGTGTGTCTCTTCCTGATTTTCTCTTTCCAAATATTTCTTCAGGAGATTCACATGATAGATTTTTTCTTTCCCCTTCTTATCTATCTTATAATTGGTTCTAGACACCTTCTCTAGAACTGTATATGGACCTTGCCATCCAATTTGTAACTTATTCTGACTACCGGGTAGAAGAAGCAGTACCTTCTCTCCCACAGCCAAATCTCTGTCTTTAGCTTTCCTGTTATAATAGGCAGCATGTTTCTTCCTGGCTTGTTTCAAATTTTCATTGGCAAGTTTCCAGCCAGTTTTTAAACGAGTGGTCAGCTCATTCACATATTGGTATGAGGATGTAATATTTTCCTCTGCCTTTTCGTCAGTCCACGTTCTTAACAGAGCTTCGAGTGGACCTTTTATTGGCCTTCCAAACAATAATGTTGCCGGGGCCATACCGGTTGAACTATGGGGTACCTCCCGATAAGCAAAGAGGGCGGCGTGCAGGTACTGGTCCCATGTATCTGGTTTTTCGTGTGCCAACTTTCTCAGGATTGACATCAACGTGCCATTAAATCTTTCCACTTGGCCGTTCCCTTGGGGGTGGTACACACTACAATGGAAGTGTTTGGCCTGGAAGATCCTGAAAACTTCTTCTGTTAGTTTCCCCTTGAACTGAGAGCCATTATCAGTCAAGATTTGATTGGGAAAGCCCAACCTTGTGAAAATTGTGAGCAATGCCTCTGCCACATGTTTAGAATCAATCGATGACAGGGCTACCGCCTCTCCCCACATAGAACAAGTGTCCACCAGAGTCAGAATGTAGCTGTTCCTTCTCTTGGTTCGGGTGAGAGGTCCCACAAGATCCACGGCAACTCTCTCAAAGGGTGTTCCCACTATGGGCATTTCCCCCAGAGTTGCTGGTGCAGTCCAATGCTTAGGTGCTACTCGTTGGCACTCTGGACAGGATTTTACATATCGTTTGATATCTTCAGTTATCCCTGGCCAGAAATAGTGACAAGCTATACGCTGTCCTGTTGCGCTGATCCCCATATGACCACTGAAGGGAATCGCATGCCCTAGTTCCAACACTTTAGTCCTATATGAAGTGGGAAGGACCAGCTGTCCGTGACCATTGGATTCAGATCCAGCCTTCCTATATATCAGTTTGTTCTTCATATAAAAAATTCTCCCTTGCCTGGAGGTGTATGAGATTTTGGGCAACTTCTTGAAACACGGCTTGAGTGTTTTGTCCTCCGCCTGTGCCTTCCTCATCTCATCTGGATGAGTATTTATTGGATTATCCTCCTCCTTTTTAGACTGTGATCTGGTCTGCACTGTTGCCAATATCACAGGTCTCTTGGGATTCCCCAAGAAGACATATCTACACCCCAATATCAGAGGGTAGTTAGATTGGCTCATTTATCACTGCTGCTTTTATGATTCCTTCCACATATCGCGTTTTCACCTTTATCCGGGCGACGGGAAGTGTCATGGTAGCTACATCCTTGGTTGCAGTTTGAATCTCCACTGTTTCTGTGGTGTATTGATCGGCCTGCACCAGGTGAGAACTCACAACGGAATCGTAATCTAAACCGGTATCATATAAACACCTTATAGTGACACCATTACAGATGACATCTTCACACACTGGGGGGTGGTATGGTTCCTGTAGTTCTGCAGGTTTGACCTTTTTTTCCTTTTTCCCAGATGTCATAGCAGCACAATGAGGAGGTTTCCTTCTACAATGGTCAGTGTCATGATTGTTCATCTTACAATTTTTACACCACCTTTTCCCTTGGTTGAAAGATTTTCTTTCATCATATTTCCTTTCATCGAATTGTGGGGTTTTATTTTTATTGTCATACCGTGGCCTATCAAATTGGTGCTTACCTTTGTTTTGATCTCTAGGATCAAATTTATTAAAGTTCTGTGGTGCCCTACAATTTTCCACCTGTTTCTTTTTGTTACCTGATACCTCTGCCTGAGCCGCTTGATACCTTTCTGCAACATTTAGCAACTCACCCAGCCTCTCTGCACCTTGTTCCATGAGAAACTTTCTCAGGTCTGGAGCCATGGACTCTCTTAATTGTTCTATAAGGATCATTTCCTTAAGATCTTGGGTTTTCCCCAGAGAAGTCCATTTCTCCAAGTATGTCTCTATTCGTGCAGAGAACTGGTGATAGGTTTCACCTGACAGTAGTTTAGCATTCCTAAATTTTTTCCTATAAAATTCTGCGTTCTTTTCATATCTTAACAAAAGAGCCTGCTTTAGCATGTCATAATTTTCCTGATCACCTCTGCTCATTTTGGCAAAAACTTCATAAGCTGCCCCACGAAGCCCTTGAGATAACTTTAAGCTCCACCTTTCTCTCTCTAACCCATATGTGGTAGCTAATAGTTCATATCTATTTAGATAGCTCTCAATATCATCGTCTTTCTCAACAAAATGATCTAAATGAAAGTTCATAGCTGAGGTTGAGGCTCCCTGGCTAGCAGTGGCATCAGAGGTAAAGGGACTGGCACCATTTTTAGGAGCATGGCCTTGAAACTCAAACTCCCTTAGTCGTAACTCATGTTCCCTTTGTAATCTCTTATCTTCTGCTTCCCTTTCTGCAGCTAATCGCTTGTCTTCCCTTTCTGCAGCCTGTCTTCTTTCCTCGGCTTCCAATGCTTTAGCCTCTTTGTCAGCCTCAATCTGCAACCTCTTAGCCTCAGCCTCTAACTTTCTTTCGGCCTCTTTTTCTAATCTTTTTTCTTCCCGTTCAATATATTTGTCACATTCAGCAGTGACATAAGCAATCATAATTTGCCCGTCCATTCCTAACTCTTTCGCAGTCTGTACAGCAGCAGATCGAAATTTTGCCAAGTCGGCCATTGTCTAACATGCAAATGTAAACAATTCAATCTTTCAATAATTATCTAAGGACACTACAGGCACTGAGAGCTCAACCTTATTTATTTTCACCCAAGGATACCTTTTTAATTTCTATTATTCCCTGAAGTGAATTACCCCCAATATTTTTAATAGGGAAAGATTCAAAATCCCGAGAGCGAGACCCCAATATATGTGGTAAAGTGGGATGTTATAAATATTTATAGGGGACTTAGTGTACTGACTGAGATCAGCTGTGAAGGTATCTGTATCTAATAGGTGTAGTGTTTTGCAGATAACCTTACTTGCTACCACATTATACCTCAGTCAGAATTATTCTGGAATATTGTGATGACTACGTTAAATGTCTAGGGTATGTATATGATGAAGTGTAAGTCACAACAACAACAGACAGATAAACAATTTAATTTATTCCACCACACTTGACAACACTGTGACACTCACACACATTTAACACTCTATAAGACTATCTTAAATGAGTCACTGGTAAAGTTTCAATTATAAATATGTATTAATTACTTTCACTAATATATATGTCCTGATTCAACTACAAAGTGAACCAGGAATCACAATCAATTGTAATCACAATTTATATGTACAGAATTTATCAATATGAACCTTGTAGTGACATATTTTATTAATATTATCCTATGTGTGTCAGTTGTGTAGTAGTAATATGAGGTAATACTGGTTTTGTTTTTTCAAGCTATGTTGTTATTTTTCATCATGACTTCAAGTGTTTGTTTATCTTGGAAATAGTATGGGGAAAAGTTCACAGTTCCTATCAATTTAAACACTGTATTTTCCCTCTGTTTTATTATAAAGTCAGATTTTGAGGGGGGGCATAATGTTGAGCTCCTCTGGCCACAGACGCTTATCTTTCGTGATGGCGGCAGGAAAAGACTCCTCTGCTCGATAGCCTCCCTGTGTTCTGGAGACACCTCACTGGTCACTATCTGGACCCAGAAGTAGGCTCTCAGCCTCTAGATTCAGCAAAGCTCAGACCAGGTGCTGCTCAATAACTTTAGGACCACGGTCCCTGAAACAAGAAGGTTGTACCTCCTATTTCAGAACTAATTTATAATAAATTTCCAGACTGAACACAATACATAACAAACACTGAGTTCAGAGCGGTAGGCCAACTGCTATCTTCATCTGAAACAATTTTCACCAGTATACTCCTCCCTAATGGTTACTACGCCTCTGCAATTCCAGCATTATTTCTTTCTAGTCAATAAGATAGGTGTCAGTGTACTGTTTGGCAATTCCATGTAGTTTTACTTTCCTCCGACACCTTCTGTTCAGGTTGGAGCACTATATAGGCTTTACCTCATGTTCGCTACTGAACCACACATATATACAGACATAAATTATCAATTTACATTCAATTTTCATTAAAAAGATATCAAATATTTCAAGCTTACCACAATTCATGGAATAATACACAGTTACGTTGACTGGCAATGAAGATAGCACAATTTCGATCTGCCGATGTCCCAGGCTTTTATTTAGAAAAATATGCACTGGCGCTCAACGCACTGGTTCTTTAGTAAGTTTATTTGAAAATGTGGTGCTGACCTGACGCCTCTGATTGACTATATTGGCGGGTCTAACCAATCGTGCCATGTTTACACAGCTTTTCAAAAAAAAGTACCCTTCCTTCCATCTCCCCTAACAACAAAAGATAGTATTTATAGCCCGACTAATCGTGTTTAGCCTTACATTTACTTTCCGCCAATCAAATAGGAGGTAACATGGGGACCTATTTCCCGTACAATGGTGGTGTGAAAATCTGCCACTGAGCGATTCTGATTTTGGTGTTGTCTGACATCCCTCACTATTTCTTTTGGCTATAATTTGTTAATTCCTAGACTATTTGCGTAACGTTTAACATATTCTTTGTCAGCAAGTCCTAAGGAACCCAAATATATAAATTTAATGGGGCTAAGTGGCTGCGTTCAAAATATGTATTTTCTTCTACCTCCCGTTCACTTCGATCGATGTGGTGTCTGGGTACTGTAATGTTTTCAAACGTAAACCAGTATAATGTCATGTTTCCTAATAAGCGTTTTTCCGGTTTTTAAAACCTAACTCTCGTATGGGTAGTGTTTTTTATCACTGTCAATTTGAAAAAAAGTTAGTGCTTGTGGCCTTACACGCGTGTTAGGGGTGGCATTAATTGTGTATCGCGAGACTGTGGTAGAATTTCACACGACAGAGATGATGGCACAGGACACGAAGACTTGTCATACAGAATATGCTACTTAGGGAGTTGAAAGGTCATGTTGATGACTAAGTAACTAATTAACATCCGATTATGTTGTTGCTTTTCTTCTTCTTTGATCCTAACCGCCGACCGTCAAAGCAGTCAGTGGCCATTACGCCTGGTGATGTCTTGTAGGGCAACAACAAATTGATTCCACTTTGCTCGGTCGGCGGCCATCCTTCGGACAGTGCCCCAACTCTGGTTCATTCTTTGCATCTCAGCCTCCACAGTCCTCCGCCAAGTTGTTTTTGGTCGGCCTCTCTTTCGTTTTCCTTCAGGGGTCCATAGCACAGCTATTCTTGTGATGGCATTGTCGTAAATTTATTTTGAGACAAAGAGTCTTAGAAATAGTGGTCCTGTTTAGAGTGGAGAATGATGGTGAAAGCTCAGTGATAGAAAAGGTTAGAGAGTAAATAGTTGCTTCACAGAGTGCTGGGGAGAGTAAGGACAGACTTATTTACGACAAATCGTTCCTCTCAATCTTCTCTTCAAACTCTCCTGGTCAAACAATTATTTGCCAGTTTCCAGACACACACCTGCGCTCACACCGATTTGGTGCTTCAAACACACAGACGCACGTGAATACAAACTATATTAAACAGATAGGGGAAATTTGGGCTTTGGGTATTCCAACACAGTACTAAATAAGTTTATGCTGTTTATTAACATTAAAATCAATCACAACGATAATCATGTGTTACAGAAAAAAATATAAGTACAGAAAATACAAATAACAAGGTGGGGAGCGGGTGAAGAAGATTGGTATCGACTAAGCCCTTCCCGCTTATTAGACAAAGATAAACCCAGTCCAAAGATAGATATTTATCAGGAACATAGGTAATGTAACCCAACAGTGAATTTAATTACTCTGAAAGAGGTGTTACAATATTAGGTATGGGTGGTAGACAAAAATCCTGTTATTCCCAATTGTTCTTCCCTTTACTAAGCAACTGAAAAAAAAGGGGGGGGGTAAACAGAGTTAACAAAATATACCACTTAAAGGAACAATGCGGGGTATACAGAAAATGTATTACCCGGTAGGCAAGTTAACAAATGGTTTGCAAAAAATTAAATCTCCTGTCATTCATGCACGCTTGTGAGGGCCCACACTCATATACTCACACACACTTACCGATTGCAGCATCAGACAATCCATAGAATTATATAAACAGCAATTACACTCTTGACATATGAAAATGTCTGGTACTTCGATGTCCCGCCCCAGATGTAGCGAGGTTAGCTGATAGCAAATATTCCCACTTATCGCCGGACTTGAAGCCTAAGAGTTCTTGTGTTTTATTATATAAAAAGGAGTCTATGGGATGGCACTGACACAATTCAATACAGGGGTGAGGATGGAGTGGTCTCTTTAATTTCGCTGCTGGAGGTAAAATTCCTTCAAGGCGTGATGATAGCAACTGACCGGTAGGTTTTAAATCCAGTGAGGAAAAACTAGACTCAGTCACAGTTCAGGTAAATAGGTACTCTCTCACAGTAGAGCAGTAAATAAAATATCGCTACTGGCAACTGTTCATCTTCCAGTTTATCTTACAGATTGTAATTTAATTTGATGGTTTATTTAAATGTTCTTGGGTAGGCTTTCTTTCATGTAATTATGATAGCTAGGCCGCATCGGACCGCCACAAGATTAAATTTAAAATGTTTCATCAATATATCTGGAAGTTTCAGAACCGAGTCTGGAAGACTCTGTATGATTTCTTTATTGCTGGGATTGCAAAGGTGATCATTCTATAGAAAAAGATAGAAAACCCATGACAACATAATCATACTTCAAAAATCAAATAACATTCTAACGCGCGATAAATTTACCGTTAAGACTATTATATACACTCGCGTATTTAATTATGTATTTAAGAAAACACGTCACGAGTCTAATGGTTAAAATACACATCTATATATAGGACTTAACTAAATTTATTAATTATAAATTCCTTCGCGACTTTAAAAGTTACTTTAACATTTAAGCATCTATTATTTTTGGAAATATTATAATAGATATATCATTAAATTTACCACTGGAACTTTTGAGATGAGTTTAATTTAATAGATTTAAATAGACACAAAATCCAGTGAAATAAAATGAAAGCACTAGGCCACTGATCACTTTAACAAATATATTATACCGTGCACAGAAAAAGAAATCACTCCAATGTAGCCACCACTTCAGATGGAAATCTAGCAAAATTTCTACTATAGCTAGTGAATCTTAAATCTGTGGCGACCGAATGATAAAATGGCTTTCTTCGTGGTCTGTATATATCTAACTGGAATGCAAGATTGGGGGACATGTTAGAATTTGACACCTTTTTAGATCTCAGGAGACTTTCGGGGATCTGACCGCCAGACTAAAGAGAGATGCCGCCCCGGGTCTTCCGTATCTCCGCTCGCTGCGTCCGCGTCGGCTTTCCCGTTCGCGTCCACTGCGATCGGTTCTGTGGTTAACACCGAGATGCGAAGTACCGGCAAGAAACTTGCGTCGCTCGTTTCAGGGACCACTGCTGCCTTTGATAGCATCGCTAGTCTTTCCTGAGATCCCTCAGTGCCTGTTTGATCGTGTGCCGCTACTTTCTGTTTGATTCTGGCACCGACCCCACTGGGCCAAGTTAATGAAAATAACTGCATATGATTGCTCAAGAGATATCCGTGGGCGTGATTTAATCTCTCCTTAAATCAATGCGATGACCAGAATGTACGGTAGATAAACTGTCCACATATTAATCAGCAAACGTGTTGACAATCTGCGTGGAAAGGTTGCATGCTAATGAGTCCAGGTGGGAAAAAACCCGTTTGACGAAAAGTTACCACAATATTCGGGGTCACTGATGTTATCCGAAGGGGTCGTTACAAAGGGTTGTACCATATCATACAACAATTCAGGGTCAGCTGAGTTCGTCTGTCACAGGCATCGGGGTCTCTTCTGAGGACATGGCCAACCCAGCTCCAGCGTCTGCCAGCTATGATGGTGTGCATGTCCTCTTTCTCAATTGTTGCTTTTCAGTAGTAAGTAATACCAAAAAAAATTTGACAAAATTAGGGGGGGGGGGGGAAGCGGAAAAAAAAGGGGGGGGGGTTAAGAGATTTGTCACATCATATTAGGTGGATGTCTGGTTTTGTGGGACCAAATGTGACAAGGGGGAGGGAGGTTTAAAAATGGCAAAAATTGCTTGACGTCCCATGTGGACGACCCCTATATACTTTGTTGACGGCATGGTCGGCTGTAGGTTGTCAAAGAGTAGAAGTTTTTTGCCTCGTTCCGCCTGGGAGTTTGGCACAGCAGTTCTTCGTGACCGTTATAAATTTTTTTTTAAAAATCAAAGCGGTGTATTCAAGTAAAAAACAACAACAAAAGCTGGAGAGAAAAAAAAACAATGCAAAGGTTATGGTAAAAGAGAAATTGTCAGTGGCAATACATGATTAAGTGAACCAAAGAATAATCGACGCAAAGAAATGAGAGAAGGAACGAATACAATTTTTTTAATCATAGTGGAGTAACAAGGTTATCCTAACGCGTAACCTAGTCAGGATCTAGGTTATTCTCCGTCTTTTAACTCTTAAAAGCCTATAGGCCAGTATTCATAGCCGATTTTTCAAGGCGCTCGTGGCGAGAGGCCAGTTTTTGGGGCTGGTATGTTTGAACTTCATTACTGTTTCATTATGTCCCAATTTTAATTTTTTTTTTTTTTTTTAATCCGCTGTCATTGTCCTTTGAAACTATTTATAACATTCTTCTTCTTCTTCCATCCTTAGCCACCAACCGACAAAGCAGTCGGTAGCCAGTACGCCTATTGGCGTCTTAGGGCAACAACAAATCGATTTCTTTGCCACTGTGACCCATCATGCCTAATGGCATCTTTAGGGCAGCGACAAATCAATCGATTTGCTATTGTTTCCGTAATCAAATTGACTAGCAAACAGGTGATCAGCCTGTTGAAATTTATAACATTACCATACTTTTAACAAACTTTGAAAGGACAAACCATTAAAATATAATAATATATGAAAAGCTAAGCGACAGAAAATTATTTGCACCAAACGTGAGAAAACTAGCAGGTCCTTTAAGAGTTATCGTGCTCATGTATTGCGCCGAGTATGATGGTGGCCACACCCCCCAGGCAGCAGTCTTGGCAGGCTGGCTGAATTACGTGAGTGACGTAGGAGAAGTCCTACTTGAGAGGGAATGACCATCCCTAGTAATCAAAGACAGACGGTGAACGAGGTGGAAGAATCGTAAGAAAGACCAACAGCTCATGAAGCAAATCAGTAAATGTAGCAAGTAAAGGTTTATCAAGACATAGAAGACGATACGCTTGGCCACTGGCTCGAGATTGAGGCCTCACCAATTGTATCCCAAAGAAAGATTATGAGAAATAGAGACTGAAAAAAAAAAAAACACGAATGGAATAGCAGAGAGAAAAAGAAAGGGCTGTTGGGTGTTCATTCTAATGGTAAAGAACTTCATTACGCGAATGGTTGCAAAGGAACAAAAATGTCAGAAAATGTTCTTCAAAACGAACTCCAACAATTAGTGTTTAACTGGTCACTTACTGGCAGCACACAAGTCTGTGATGACTGTACATATATTTTATTTAACGTGGCACATACGGAGTGGAACAAGACGATCATAGTTACAGGTGCAAAAAGGTCATACGTCAAAAAATGTTGATAATTACTTTTCAAGTTCATGAAGATTCTCTAACAATTAAATCCTCTTATTCAAGTGACTAAGGATCACTTCCTCTACCATATCATATGTATTGCAGTCAAGTCCGTTGACCTTCTTTCAAGGACGTATCTTATGGCCAACGAATTCATTCTCAAGGAGCAATACTTCTTATCATACTTGTAACAATTCCAGACTTTTTTTCATACGGTACTTAGGTAGCATATATATATAAAATCCAAACAAAGTCATCCACGACAATACGACCAGGTTAGAGTTCTGTGTTGACTAACCTCTCTATATCCATGCCACGACTTTGGCATTGACGAAAATACGGCATATAAAAACATGTGAAGCATACAAATCAATTAACTTCGTTTACTCGTAGGTATCCTCCCTCTACGGTAATTCAAAAGGGCTAACGACTCCGTCTGTCCATTCTAGGAATGACATACTACGATGAATTCCCGCTAGACCAAAACTAGGAGCGGCCTGATACTTTAATTTAACTCAATAAACATTCGATGTGACATGGGGCGACACTTACTTGATACTTCCACTATTGGCTTCATCATGAATACCAGTAGATATCATTACAAAATAATGGCTTCTTCAAACTTGCCAGAAAAATCCAAGAAATATATATCGGACATAAACATGGTCCGAACTGCCCCGTTCAAAACATGACGTCAGAATTCCCTAACTAGGTTACCCGTGCGTCCAAAGCAACTCACACTGCATTGTGCACGTCAGTGCGTGAATCAATCGAACGCACAAATAATATAACTATTTTAAGACTGGTGCGTACATTTGGCAGGACCGAAGACTACCCCCTTAGGTAATAAATGTACGTAACAGCTCCCTTATTACCTCCCCTTAAAAAAATTAATTCTATTAATTTTTTTTGAACTTAGTACCCGAGAGAGGTGAGTCAAAACTACCACAAGATATATGAAATGCATAAAGTTATACCATATTAAGAAAAGAATATTAAACGAAATCAATATAACTAAATGATAGTATGCATTAAAGCACACATCCACAATCGACCTACTTTGGAACGATGTGGTAATATTCGAAGTAAAAACAAGTTGAAAATGAAAAATGAAAAAACCATAAAAAAAAGATGATAATAAAATTCAACTAAGTTTTCAAAAAAAAAAAAAATTTGAAACATATGATTTCAAAAATGAAAATGAACAGCAACACTGATGATGATCAATGACAAGAGAATCAATAAAACAGAAAAATTGAAAATACAATGTGCAAAAATGAAGCAATGCAAAATTAAACACTTTAAGAATCAACACCCTTAATGTTTTCTAACACTAGTAAGGTTGACTAGTGATCTAACAGTGAGATATCATAACTAAGACCCGTGAATGCAGGTATTACGTGACAACTAAGAAAGTTAGTATGTGTGTGATCCATAATCAATTAAATAGATTAAATTGAATTATTCTAATTTATATATTTCTTAATTACTAACAAATAACCAGTTACTAATATATTCTAAGTAATTCCAATATCACTATCAATATGTCAATGTTCAGTTACAACTAGTTAGTAATCGACGAGACGATGTTCTCAATGTTCCATACACGATAAAATATATTCTCGAACACGATATGTAGTGTAATATGTTCCATAGGAATAACAAAATGTATATTTGTCGCTCTTAACAATGTTTCCATACTAATAAAAAGTTACTGTAGTACCAATGTTCCCGTACTAATAAAATGTTACTCTAATACCACTGTTCCCGTTCTAATAAAACGTTACTATAGTATCAATGTTCCCGTACTAATAAAATGTTACTACACAAGAAGTAATGTTATAATCTATAAGTAAGTATATCCTGAAAGTTATACTTATACGAATACTTCAGTTATATAAACAGTCTTTATAGATGTACAATCAATGATAATGTACAAAGTTATTCATGTTATCGGTGAGGATGTTTCAACATCTGGAAGTGGTTTAGTTTCGACAAGTTCGCTTGGGCATCTCGACAAACAGTCTGCGAACACATTCTTCACTCCAGGAATAGCTCGTATTTCAAAATTGAATGGTTGAAGCGCTATAGCGTAACGCGCTGACTTCGATGATTTAACGTTCTTCGTGTTCAGTGCGGTAAGAGCTTTTTGGTCAGATTCCACCACAAAGTGTGAGCCGAGGAGGTAACGTTCCAGTTTTGTGATTGCCCATACTAATGCGAGGAGCTCTTTATCCAGAACGGAGTATTTGAGTTCGCTCTCCGTAAGTTTTCTGGACACGTACATCACCGGAAATAAGGTGCCGTTATATTCCTGCATCAAAACTGCAGCAATAGCGTAAGAAGATGCATCACTGCGAAGAATGAAAGTGAGATTTTTGTTAGGCAACCTCAAAAAAGGTTCATTTGAAAAAAATCGTTTTATATAGTCTAACGCCGTTTGGTGATCCTGCGACCACTTTATTACATTAGATGTGCCTTTCTTCAGTAGAGACGAAAAAGGTGCAGTTATAGTAGACAAATGAGGGATGAATTTTGAATAGAACTGTATTAGTCCTAAAAGAGATCTAACTTGTTTTTTTTTGTCTTAGGTGCCGAGATGTTTAAAATTTTAGAGACGTTACTGTCTTCTGTATACATGAAACCATGACCTATGCGGTGACCCAGAAATGAGATGTCATGAAAACCGACAAAAGCCTTTGAAGGTTTCGCTGTTAAGTTATAATCCCGTAAGGTAGAAAGTAAAGCTTTTAATCCATGAATATGTTCATCCCAAGAGTCACTGAAAAGACAGATGTCATCTATATAAGTAATGACATCGGGACGATGAGACAATATGCGGCGCATCATGCGTACAAAGGTAGCTGGCGCATTCATTAATCCGAATGGCATAAAATTCCATTGAAAAAGACCCCGTGGCGTCGAGAAAGCGGTGAATGGCTTTGCTTTAGGAGTGAGTGGCACTTGCCAATAGCCCTTTGAAAGGTCAAATTTCGAAAAGAATGTGGCATGAGATAATTTCTCCAATAAGTCGTCTAAAAGAGGTAACGGTTCCGCATCGAATTTTGTAACTTTGTTTAATTTCCTGTAATCTACGCAAAGACGTATATTGTTGTCCTTCTTCCTAATGATTACCATAGAAGAAGAATATGGTGATGAAGATGGTTCAATTATATTTAATTGAAGCATCTCATCCAATTCCTTATCAACCTTATCACGAAAGTGTAAAGGGATAGGATATGGGCGAACTCGAATAGGCGTATCGTCAGTCAGAATAATGTCATGTTGGATGACTGACGTATGACCTGGGATGTCAGTGAGGACATCCTCATACGAGTGTAGAATATTAGAGACTTGCTGACGTTGATCAGCCGAAAGAGTAGATGAGATTGTAACATCATTCCATTTCTCAGTGGAATGGAGTGGTACAACTGGTATTGGTAGTTGTACATCATCGAAAGAAGATTCTTCTTCTTGGATGACTGACAAACTAGAATAGTTTTGAATAGGAGGTGTAGGATCGTCAGTTGCCTGGAACACTGACTGTAGATAATCAGGACGTGAGTAATACTCCTTCAACATGTTAATGTGGAAGGTTTTATGTTTACCATTAACATCAACGATGTAGTCGACATCGGATATTCTTGAGATGATCCTGAAAGGACCTCTCCAGGTAATTAAAAGACGATTGTTATGCGCAGGGAGTAATACAAAAGCTTCGTCACCAGGAATAAGCTGGCGAAGACGTCTATACTTGTTTGCAAATAGACGAGCTTTTTCTTTGGCTTGTTCGGATGATGCAGTAGCTAGTCTACAAGCATCTATGATTCTCTTTCTCAGAGAGATCACATACTCATAAGAGGATTGAGTTTCCTCTTCAATATTCTCGTCAACCAATAAGTCGTGGATTAACGACATCGGACCGCGTGGTTGCATGCCAAAAACTAGCTGGAATGGAGAAAACCCCGTGGCTTGATTTTGTACTTCGCGATACGCGAACAGAGCAGCGGGTATGACCCGATCCCAGTCTTGGGGATGGTCTTGGGTCATCTTACCCAACAACTGCTTGAGTGTCCTATTGAGACGCTCAATTAACCCATTTGACATCGGATGATAAATAGAACTAAGAGATCTGTCTATACCTAATGTCTTCATAACTTGAGACATGGATTCAGAAATGAACTGAACCCCATGATCCGACAAGATTTTCCGTGGAAAACCAATGCGTGAGAAGATTAACATCAATGCCTCTGCTACACTGGCAGATGAAGTGTTCTTGAGAGGGATGGCCTCAGGCCAACGAGTGCACATATCAATGCACGTAAGAATATGCGTATGCCCTCTAGCAGATGGAAGCATCGGACCAATAATGTCTATAGCCATTTTATCAAATGGTCTAATCGGGATGTCCGCAGCTTGAATAGGAGCCGCATGAAATGGACCCCGTACCTTAACTTCCTGACATATCAAACAGGACCGACAATAGAGAGTGATGTCCCTATGGACGCCTGGCCAGTAGAATGCCGAAAGCACTCTGGATTTGGTACGCGAAAAACCCATATGGCCCGCACATTGCGAGTCATGCGCATGTCGTAATATACGAGATCTCATAGAGGATGGGACTAAGATCTGATAACATAAGGATGAATCCTTTTCCCGTATTACTCTAACCAAAATCCCATTTTTAAGTATAAAGTCATGTCTAGATTTTGCAAGTTTGTTGCTGGTATTCTTTTTGTTCACATACTGAAAATTTTTTTTTACTGAATCATCATTCTTTTGCAATGTTGCAAACAACTCCCGTGAAATAGGAGCATCATCATCACAAGTGGTATGAACTGTAGGTTCAATAGGTGTATCATGCGACATATTAGTAGCTTGCGCTCTAGTCACTACTGCATTTGCAGTTTGAATATGTCGCTCTTCCCATTCAGCTATTTGCTGTGGTGTACACTCTTTAATACCATGTATGCGACCAAGTATTACATCACAAATTGGATTCGGAAGGAGACATGCCTGGATCTTTCCTGAAAAAAAAAATGGTGTATTAAGGTCAATAATAGCAGTGGGAAATGTTTCAACGGTGCCACCAAAAGTCACACACTTGACAACCCTGCCCGTGGCACAACTTGGGTTGATCAGCGAAGTCCGGACGCCCACAGTACTACAACCTGAGTCAAATAGGAGAGAGCATGAAATGTTGTTGACAAATCCCTTGTTAAACTTAAGAGAGCCCTGTCCCTGGTGTACTGACGCAGCAGTGGCCGTACAGACTACAGGTAGACTAGGCAAGGTATGTCCGCAACGCAGCGTCGTGATCGCCTTAGGCTTGAAAAGAGTCGAGCATTCTGGACAGTCTTTCACCTGGGTACAATCAAGAGAACAAGACATAGCATTGTGAGTTTCAGCTACTTTACCCTGTTCAATGTTAGCCTGTGTATCACTTAAAGCGACATTAGAATGTCTACCCGTATTACTCGACGATCTATCTCTAAGACGCGATCGATTTTGATTATTTGCATTAAAATTGCCATAATTGTCGTTTCTGCTTGAGTTACAATTTGGATGAGTCCGATAATTTGTATAATTAAAGTTATGATGTTCTTTAAAATTTTTATTCCAAGAACCTTGTCTGTTTTGCGGACACTGAGATCTTGATCGCCAGTTTTGTTTATTATAATGTCCTTGATTATTTTTAAAATTATTGTTACCAAAATCTCGCGATCTGTGAGCTTGGTTCCAAGAAACATTAAATGGAGCAGATTGTTGAAATTGCTTCCCTTTGTAAAAGTTATCATTGTTAAAATTGTAATTATTTCCCTTATTGACATACTGTTACGTGCAGTCTTTGATATCTTACAATATTATACATTGGTATACTTGTTATGTTCGCAAATATTTTGTAAACAAAATAGTGCTTAAGGAAAAGTCATTATTGAGTTACTTCCCTTGAAAGTTGTGTCGGCTCTTTCGATCGAACTCCGCGGATAAATCCAGTTTTCTGCGATTTATTCTTTGTTTGGGTAGTAATAGATTGTTCTTGCTTCAGAATATCTATGGCCTGAATTTATGTGTATTGTTTGTCTGAGTAGGACGAGTCTGTCTTATATCTGTATATCTTTACATATCTAAGTCGAACTATATGTTCTGTTGTCTCTAGAGAGGTCAAAGGCTATTCGGCGGATGTGTCGCTAGAGTGTGGTGTGATTTGGCTTCGTCATGATAGCACTGCAGTTTGAATATGTCGGCTTTCGCCGGGGGGAAAAAGTGATCTCAGTATTTACTGGGGAAAGTGATACACTCTTCTAGACCTACCATGTATGCGACCAAGTGTTTATCACAAATTGGATTCGGAAGGAGAATGCATGGATTTTCCTGATAAAAATGGTAATAATAGGTCTTATGAATAGCAGTGGGAAACCATTTTCATAGGTACGAAAATGTCACACACTTGAATATATTTGACTCGTGAACAACTTCGATTCCTAAGCAGCACTATATCCTGTAGAATGCCCACAATTGTTTTTGACATGATCAAATCTACAGAGCAATGAAATGTTTTTATGAATGACTAACTTTAGGACAGATTCATTATCTGTATCCAAACGTGAGTGACAGCTCACGAGTGAAGCCATCTTGGAACCAAAAAACATGTAGTGACTTTCAAGAAGAGAAAAGGGATGCCCGTATTATCGCTTGTTTAGTCCAGAGAGCACTGTACACATGAGTACCCAGCATTGGCGTTCAATACTATTATATGAAAAAGGTATGTGCTGAACGCAGCGTCGTGATCGCCTTAACGGATTAGAGTCGAAGCATTCTGAAATATTGTTTTCACCTGGGTGCTCAGTCAGTGAAGAGTTGATATAAGATATAGGGCATTACTGAGTGCTTGGCTACTGACACCATGTATAATATTATTCTGTGATCACTGCCCATTAAATGTCTAACATTAAGACCAGTTATCCTACTGACGCGATGATTTTGTATTTGCATATGCCAAATTGTCGTTTCTGTGATTTGTCACTATCTGTGCTTAAAGTCGTCGAGTGTGTACGTTCCAATTAAACTTTTAGTTCCAAGGTACCAGTCTGTTTTGCGATGACCCTGAGATCTTGATCTCCAGTTTTGTTTATTATAATGTCCTTGATTATTTTTAAAATTAATTGTTACACAAATCTCGGATCAAGTTGAGCTTCCATACACTCCAAGCAAACATTAATGGAGCAGATTGATGAAATGTGCTTCCCTTTGTAAAAGTTATCATTGTTAAAATTGTAATTATTTCCCTTATTGACATACCTGTCAGCACTAAAGGAACGATTTCGTGAAAAATTGTTTTGTTGTGCTGCAAAAGCAACAGGCAATTCATTCTTAATCTGTGCATTACTTAGATCCATGGTTGGGTGAGCAGTGCAGAAATTTTTTGCATGTTCTTCTAAGTCTTTCATAGATAAAGGTTTCCGTTCGTGTAAAAATGCGAGAAATGTAGGATTTACAGACGATAGTACCTTATCGCGCATCAGTAAATCGAAGAGACCTTCATACGACTTTTCAATTTTGGATAATTCGATCCATCTTTCTAGGGTTAGTCGTATTTGTGACAGAAAATCACTGAAATTTCTGCTTGATTGCGGTAGCAATGTACGAAATCTTAATCGGTATTCATCTTCTGTCATTTGAAATTTCTTCAGAAGTGCGGCTCTAAGAGCATTATAATCATTCTTCTCATTAATACTGGTAGTATGATAAACTGCTAAAGCATCCCCAGTAAGTAACCTGGATAAATATATGTGCAATACAGTGTTTTATCCACGTTATAAGACCTACAAGTGGCCTCAAATCTATCTAGGAAAAATATTACGTCATCCGACGGGGGATTAAATTTAGGTAATTTAAGGTGAATTTCCTTAAAATGATCATGTCTGGATGAAGTTTGGCTTTCAAAAGTTCTCTGAGAATTAGCTTCCTGAGTTAACCTAAGTCTCTCATATTCTGACTCTGCTAATTTTAGTTCATGCTGTCGTTTTTTATCATTCTCTTCCATCTCAAGCTGAAGTCGTTTTGTATTTTGTTCAGCTATTAATCTTCTTTCTTCCATTTCCTTTTGTTTATTTTCCATTTCCTTTTGTTTATTTTCCATTTCCTTTTGTTTAACTTCCATCTCAATTTTAAGTCTTTCTTCAGCCTCCCTTTGCTTCTGTTCTGCCTCTCGCTGAAATCGTTTCTCTTCTAATTCAGCGGCTTGTTCAGCTATTAATCTTCTTTCTTCCATTTCCTTTTGTTTCTGTTCTGCCTCTCGCTGAAATCGTTTCTCATTCTCCTCCGCCTCAAATTTCAAATTTTGTAATCTTAAAGTTTCTAGCTTTCTCTGTTCGGCTTCTATTTCTTGAGCTTTCTTATATTTCTGCAAGTGCAAATGCTTTTGCTTCATCAGGAGCCATCTGAAGAGCTTTTGCTTGCTTAATGAAATAATCTAGTGAATACATTATGCTTTATAAGTAGTCACAATACTCTTGATTTATAAAATGATAATTAATCAATGTAAATTAATTAACCTTGTTACTTTGCCAAGTGTACGTCGTTCCTGTCCTAGAACGGTATCTTTTGTTATCATATAGTTATGAAATATATCAATAATCAATATAGTAATTTATGTAATGAAATGTCATGAAAGCAACAACGTGAAAGACAATAGAAACATTACCGACAAGACACGATAATCAAAGACGAGTGAACACAATCGTAGAAATCAACAAAAATAGAAATGTGTAACTAAAATAGAATATCGTAAAAATTTACGATGACAACTACGATCAGATACTCAACAGGACAATTGACAACACAGTGTAAAAACATAGGTTTTGTAAAAAACTGAACGACAGGAAAGGTGAGACGGACGCATAATACAAACAAAATTCATCATAAAACTAAATACGAGTAAAAATAACTACCAAAAACAACAAGTAAACGTGACGAAACAGCTAAACAGATACTATCATAAGGAACAATTAGCGATCGGAACTTCGGCAAGGTTTCTAGCCTTGGACCGGAATTATCGCTCAATTGAAACTTACAAGTTGAGCCCTACAGAACGTCTGACGAAGAGCCCGAATTGGCTTCGAGATGGATCTCGTTCGTCAGATCAACCTCCCTACCTCCCACGACGAATGTACAACATAACATAAACATGGAAAATGTAAAGATGGACATAACTATAGAAGGCACAGCTAAAAGTAATAAAATGTACAACGAAAGCACGTTATACTCATCTCGCGTGTGCCGGGAAAAAACAATGTGCCTCGTCTCCGTGGATGTACGTCTGAGGATAAAATACTTCGCTCTGCGTATATAACAACAGCTCGCACGTAATAATGACGAATAGGTGATCCCAAGGCAGTCAGTCACTGTAAAACTTGACGTGGAGGTTGATTGATGACCTTGAGCATTTGGTAACCGTAAGTTGATTCTGATTCATCATCACACTAGGTTCCAAGTTTGAGATGTTGTCGCCTTGAAAGTTCAAATCTTCTTTTCAACCGATACTTGGATTGAGTACGTTCCTGTGAAATTATTTATTTCCAGACCACACTGGCATACCATTTACTGTTGGGTGTTCATTCTAATGGTAAAGAACTTCATTACGCGAATGGTTGCAAAGGAACAAAAATGTCAGAAAATGTTCTTCAAAACGAACTCCAACAAGTAGTGTTTAACTGGTCACTTACTGGCAGCACACAAGTCTGTGATGACTGTACATATATTTTATTTAACGTGACACATACGGAGTGGAACAAGACGATCATAGTTACAGGTGCAAAAAGGTCATACGTCAAAAAATGTTGATAATTACTTTTCAAGTTCATGAAGATTCTCTAACAATTAAATCCTCTTATTCAAGTGACTAAGGATCACTTCCTCTACCATATCATATGTATTGCAGTCAAGTCCGTTGACCTTCTTTCAAGGACGTATCTTATGGCCAACGGATTCATTCTCAAGGAGCAATACTTCTTATCATACTTGTAACAATTCCAGACTTTTTTTCATACGGTACTTAGGTAGCATATATATAAAATCCAAACAAAGTCATCCACGACAATACGACCAGGTTAGAGTTCTGTGTTGACTAACCTCTCTATATCCATGCCACGACTTTGGCATTGACGAAAATACGGCATATAAAAACATGTGAAGCATACAAATCAATTAACTTCGTTTACTCGTAGGTATCCTCCCTCTACGGTAATTCAAAAGGGCTAACGACTCCGTCTGTCCATTCTAGGAATGACATACTACGATGAATTCCCGCTAGACCAAAACTAGGAGCGGCCTGATACTTTAATTTAACTCAATAAACATTCGATGTGACATGGGGCGACACTTACTTGATACTTCCACTATTGGCTTCATCATGAATACCAGTAGATATCATTACAAAATAATGGCTTCTTCAAACTTGCCAGAAAAATTCAAGAAATATATATCGGACATAAACATGGTCCGAACTGCCCCGTTCAAAACATGACGTCAGAATTCCCTAACTAGGTTACCCGTGCGTCCAAAGCAACTCACACTGCATTGTGCACGTCAGTGCGTGAATCAATCGAACGCACAAATAATATAACTATTTTAAGACTGGTGCGTACATTTGGCAGGACCGAAGACTACCCCCTTTAGGTAATAAATGTACGTAACAGGGCATGGAAAGACATTAAACGGATGACAAAAGACAGAAAGACTTGCCTTGAATGTGTCGAAAGCGTGTGCTCCCAAGGGGGCTGAAGTGAAACGAATATTTCCTAGTAAACATAGTATTTTCTCGCTCTTATTTTCAGGATTTCTCGTCTGATCACATTGCTTTAAGATGCAGATATCGATTTTTCTTTCGTTTCACGGAGCAACATTATGTCAAAACAATATTAGTTCACACCAATTTATGTCAGAAATGCAGAAAAGTTATCACCGGATCGCAAGTTATTTCATAATTATGTTAAACTGTCATGGCATTGTCCTGTTGCAATTATCCTCAGGCAGTCATATCACATATAAACCAGTACAAAGTTTGACATTTACCTTCAGTGTATTAAACTGGTGTTTCTGCCATTTGACACGCGAACTCTGTCGTTTTCTCCGACTTCGGCTGCAGAGTTGATTAGATCAGGAAGGGCGATGACGGAACACTTATTGTGTTTGACGGTGTTTATGTGACAAAAACGGAGACCGCCATCCGATCGGCTATTTTGTCGGTATTAAGTTAATGCCGTTTCGCAAAGTGCTGCATTAACACACTTTTGCCAAGCAATGCCGTGGACGTGAATCACGTGCTCTCCAATGATAACGATCTGTTGACGGCTCTCTTAATCTCACCTAATCGGCATATCCAGGTTATCTCCATCTCTCCTGTTTGTGTATGAATGCCAAGATGATTGTGAGGACGATGATTATAAATGAATGTTACCATTTCACTACTTGTATGTCAGCTCCTCTTAGGTAGATGTAGAATGTTTGCCGTTAAAAGTTTTTCCTGAAGCTGCATAATGCTCTCCTCTGTCGATTATGTTCGGTGTATTCTTCTTTTTGGATCAAAACTGCCCATAACACCTTCTGCAAGGGTGAATTTTCTACTTATTTGTTACTGTTTGTAGACAACATTGTTGTGCCACAAATGCATTAAGACAGACTATTCCGATTCTTACAAAAGTTTCCTACCCTTTTGCTTGTTCTAGAAAACGTGTTCT